>ML105223.1:96011-198909 GCA_003697995.1 Taxidea taxus jeffersonii
GCCACTCTGTCTGCCTGTGCTCGCTCCTGTGCTCTCTGACAAATAAAAAAAAAAAAAAAAAAAAGAATAAAAAAAAATTGTACAAAAATCTAGGAACTGCTCTCTCATGGGACCCACAGGCAGATATATAGCAGAGTGTCAAGAAGGAATGGAATAAAAAAAATGAAAGCGTTTGGGAACTAGAATTCTCTCCCTCTCCCCCTCCTTCCAACTTTCAGTTCTGTTTCTCTCTGACTGTTTCTTTCTCCAAGGTGAGCCTCTCTTCTCTCTCTAGACTGCTTGGCAGAAGATGGCCACCCATGAGTCTTGAATCTGCATGTTTTGCGTTCATCCTAATTCATATTCCTGGAGGCATTCTGGTTGGCCTGGCTTAGAGTAAGCACCTGCCCTCTTCCATTCAATGGCCTCTAGGAGAAAGGGATCAGAATGGACCACAAAATGGACTACCTTCACTGCTTGAAGAGAAGGGTCAGGGGAGGCCCACCTTGCATAGAGAAATGGCAGCAGTCTCCATGACACCTAGCCCCTACCACACACTGACCCTTAACTTGTCACAGCTCTAATCTTAACCACAAACTGAGCTGCACATTAATAATCTTGGCCCAGGAGTTCCACTTACACTGACATTGTGAAACACACATAAATGAGAAAGTGAAGAGCTCTTGCTTCACTTCCTTTTGAGAAAATGTGGTTTTATATAGTGGATTTTATTTGAAATCATGTTTACTCAGTGTAAAAACTAAAAGATAAAAGGAAAAAATCTAGTTCTTTCTAAACATTCTTAAAAACCTGGATATTTCCAAACATTCCTAAGTAAAACACTGTATATAAAATAAGATTTCTGAATTTGGAGGTAAATATTTCTGCTTTGGTCCCTGTTGGTGGGATCATGCTAACTTCTCTAGTCTCTGCACAGCTTGGAATGCATCATCATCAACCACTCAGTAAAAGTCAAAGATTGGGATTACAATCAAGACCTTGCTTGGTCCCAGCCTCCCTTGGTCAAGGAGGTTTTGGCACCTTCCATGTTCTCTATTTAACAAGGGTCTATCTCAAGATTGGACTTATTTTCTTTGAACCCTATCAGCTTCAGTGTAAATTCCGTACCTTTCTGGGGTTCCTGTTATCTCCTTCTCCTTTTCCTTCTTCAGGAGTTTCACAGGACACAAGATGTCCGGTGCCAGCCAGGTTGCAATGAGCCAACCATAGTCTATCTTTCACACTGACTGCAACCAAAATTTCTAGACAAAATGCAAAAAACAAATATCTAAAATATCCCAATTGTACACATGCATGGCAGACCCAAAGAAGTGTAGCAAAGGCTTCAAGAGTTCAAGAATTCATCCCAGGCAAAACTCAGAGCTGTGTATATGATAGACTGACCCAAATACTATAGCAAAGGTTTGAAAACTGAACTGACATTGGAATTCCCACCCCCAAAAGGTGAGGTACAACTTGCAGTCTGGACCTAAGCCAACTGATTACCCACTAACACAAGCAAACAAAAATTCAATATTTTTTAGAGGATTTTTAACAGAATCCAGAATCTCCTAATGTAATATTCAAGATGTTCTGGATAGAATTCAAAATTATTGAATGCACAAAGAACAAGAAAAGTCTGACTAGTACTCAGGAGAAAAGGTAATCAACAGATGGCCCCAACTGGAATTACCAGACACAGACTTGATAAAACTCATTATAACCATGGGGTAAAGATGAACATTCTTGAGATAAATGAGAGGATAAAGTTCTTAGCAGAGAAAGAAATACAATTTTTTTAGCTAAATGGAAAATTTTAAACTAGGAGATATAATATCTGAAATTCACAGTTCTACCAGATGTGGTCAATAGCAGAATGGAGATGACAGAGGAAAGAAAACCTGAAGATAGGTGAAGAGAAATTATACAGGGGTGCCTGGGTGGCTCAGTTGTTTAAGACCCTGCCTTGGGCTCAGGTCATAATCCCAGGGTCCTGGGATGGAGCCTTGCATCCGGTTCCCTGCTTGGTGGGGACCCTGCTTCTCCCTCTCCCTCTGCATGCTTGCTCTTTCTTTATTTCTCTCTCTGTCAAATAAATAAATAAAACCTTTAAAAGAGAGAGAGAAATTATACAATAAGAAGAATAGAGAGAAAAAGATTGAAAAAAATTAATGTAACCTTAAGTGCTTGTCAATCTAACATTCATGTCATTGAAATCTCAGAAAAAGAGAGAGATTGAGTCAGAATATGTATTTGAAGAAATAATGGCAGAAAACATTCCATATTTGGTGAAAGGTATCTATTTAACTTCAAGAAGCTCAGTGAATCCTATCAGGTTAAGTTAAAAAAATACCCAGATATATCATAATTAAACTGTAAAAACCAAAGGTGAAGAAAATGTCTTAAAAGCACATGGAAACAAATGCTGACACATTACACGCAAGAGAAACTATGACTACTTCTTATCAGAAACCTCAGAGCCCTGAAGACAATGATAGAATATCTTTAAAGTGCCAGGAGAAAAATTAATAAATAAATAATCATAAAAAGTACTGGAAGGACGCCTGGCTGGCTCAGTTGGTAGAGCATGCAACTCTTGATCTCAAGGTCCAAGCCCCATATTGGGTGTAGAGATTACTTAAACATAAGAAGTGCTAGAAGGAGGGGCACCTGGGTGGCTCACTGGGTTAAAGTCTCTGCTTTCAGCTCAGGTCATGATTCCAGAGTCCTGGGATTGAGCCCCACATCGGGCTCTCTGCTCAGTGAGAAGTCTGCTTCCTCCTCTCTCCCTCTCTTTCTCTACCTGCCTCCCTGCCTACTCGTGATCTCTGTCTGTCAAATAAATAAAGTCTTCAAAAAAAAGAAGAAGAAGAAGAAGTGCTAGAAGGAAAGAACAGTCAACTCAAAATTCTATAGCCAACAAAAATATCCTTCAAGAACGTAGGCAGAAAAAGGATATTCTCAGATGAGGGAAAACTAAGAGAATTCATCACTTGCAGACTTTTTCTAAAAGAAATGGCTAAGAAAGTTCTTTGGGATTTGGGGTAATTATACCAGAGGGAAGAAAGAACAAAAGAAATAATGAATATCTAGATAAATAGAGTATTAGGGGCCTCTTAAATTCTTTAAAATATGTTGAAAGCAAAAATTATAACATTGTAATGTCTCAATGGAATATACACACTGACCACAACATAAAGGGATCAAGACACAGAACCCTATTTGATTATAAGGCTTGTGTTACCCTTATTTGAAGTGGTAAAATATTAATTCTAAATATACTGTGAAAAGTTAGATATATACAGTTTAATTCTTAGAGCAACTACTAAACAATACCAAGACATAGCCAAAAATTCAATAATAAATTAAGATAACTATTTCATAATAGTCAAGTAATAAGAAAGAAGTTAGGAAAGAGAATAAAATAGCATATAATACATATGATTAATAAAGTACATGTTAGTCAACTATGTTGTTGCTAAGGCTTTTGGTCAACAGTAGACAAGTTTTTGAAGAGTCAAAAGTTATGCACAGATTTTTGACTATGTGGAGGGTTGGTTGCCCTGAAATCCCACATTGCTCAAGAGTCAATGGTATAGAAAGAATTAAAGCAACATGATAGGAAAAGATTAACCATGCAAACAGTAATCAAAAGAAAACTAGAGTGCCTATACTACTTTCAGACAAAGTAGACTTCAGAATAGGGCAAATTACTGGAGAAAAAGAAAGACATTATATAACGATAAAAGAATAAATTCACTGAGAAGGCATAGTTATTAAATGAGTATGTACTTAATGGAAGAGCTCCAAAATACAGGAAGCAAAAGCTGGCAGAACTGAAGAGAAATAAAGAAATGTATAATTATATTTGAAGATGTGATGGGACCATGAAGATATCATGGGACCATTAATCCTAAAATCTTGACCACAATTCCTCTCAGGAGGGGCTACGCAGATTGGCTCTCTGCTCCAGAGAGCTTAAAGTGATTGACTCCATGTCCAGAGCTGTGAAGAAGCAACCCTACTCAGATGTAGGACTGTGAGTATGACCAGACATCAGCTACTTGCTGAAATTTTAGAGAAAACCAGTAGTAATCTTCCAGCAATATCTTTCTGAGAAACCTAAGAAAATTCAAACATAACAGTAAGAGTTTATGGTGGGCAGGTGTTTTGCATTCATTATCCACTCTCCCACTTCTGGTAACTGTGTCCAGTTTTATGTGAAAATACCCTTTCTCCACCTTGAGCCATAATCATCTCAAGTCAGTAAGTACAGTCCGTCCTCCTGACCAAAGTGATTGTTCAGAGATGGGCATACAACCTATCAAGAGCCAATGAGATCCAAGGATATATTTGCTGAGACTTCTGGAAAAATAAGTTCTATGGAAACCACCAGAAAAGAGGATGTGATGGGAGGATACTAGAACTGGCAAGGTGCCAGTCTATTTGATATCATGACAAAAAGCCTAGCAGTATACTGTGTAGAACCCGAGTGTTAATCCTACACAGCTGAAGGCAGACTGGAAGGACGGCGAGAAAAGGGTTTTTGATATCCCTTAAGCCTCTGGTTCAAGCCTTAACTAATGATGGAATAGCTGCTCTGGTAGTTTCCATCATGCAAGGGAATTCTATTTTTTTCCCCTCTCAAGTGGAGTTGGATTTCCTATCATCCATAAGAGTCCCAATATGCAATTTACCCCTTCAATCCTCTCTAAACCCCATGTCTTTCCCCCCAAAAAAATGAAAACAAAAGGCGTGTGATTTAAGTGCTTCTACTTTTAATGCTGAACAGTGTCTTTACTTGTAGAAAATGATGATGTGCAAATGTTGTAAAAGATGAAGCTTCATATGTAGAAATAACAACCACTTAATGATAAGCAAGACACATACAAAAGAGAGTCATTCAGAATTAAAACTGAGAGCAAAAGAAAAAAGTTTCCCATTTCTGTTTATACAAAATGCTATTAACTCTGCTTTTGCTAAAAACTTTGAAAAGTGTTACTCAAGCCATTGTCTCCTGGGAAGATATTTACCACCATCAACCACCTACACTTCTATTTGTTTGTTTGTTTGTTTGTTTTTTACAAATATGTGACAACTAAAAATTGTATATATTCAGGTATACAATGTAATGGTTTGCTGTGGATAAGCATGGTGAAATATTCACCACAATCAAGCTAGTTCACATATTCATCACCTCAGATAGTTCTTTTCTTCTTCTTCTTCTTCTTCTTTTTAATTCACAAGAACAGATCCAGAAGGCCCAGGTATTTCCAGACCCTGCTGGTACTCAAGGAAAGAATGGTTTCCAAATTCCTCTGTGGGTTTTGCACTGCAGGCTCAAGCTATCTCCCTCAGGGAAAATTTCTTTAAATATTCTGGAAAGCACAGTCATCCCAAACCTCAGTGGAAAAGATTCAAACTATCCAATGGAACAAGGATTAGGTGATTAAATTCAGGGAGTTCTAAAATGAAAAATGTGTTTGTTGATAAGGATTAGTTAAACGAAGAGACTGAACTGGAGTTAATTCTGGGTAGAGATGAGATTCAAGAGATTGGTCTTCATGAGGCATTTATCAAGGACCTGCCAAGGGACTCGGAAGTGAAGGAAGCACAGTCCTTTCTAGGCAGTTGTCGCTGGCCTCATATAAGGATGTCTTTCATACCCAGCACTCTCATCCACCATAATACATAGAGAGGCACAGTGTGTGAGGAAGGTTTGCAGGAAAGAGCTATCACATCGGAGAAGCTTCCTGATTAGGTGGTTTTGAGGAACAGGGAGGATTTCAGGATGTGGAGATGGAGGTAGATTTCTGAGTTGGAGAGAAGAGCATGAAGAAAGACACAGAGAAGTAGAAGCACAGAGTAATTAGTGGTCCAGTTGGGATGGGCCTAGTCACAGCATCACTGCTGAGGGAGCTCTACTGGGGAAAGGCTGAACTCACCATGAATATCAAAGGCCTTCAGTTTCCCTGGGTGATACATCCTGTACCAACACTCCCAAAAGACCATGTACTCCTAAAAAAGGGCAGGGTTTAGTGGAGAAGGTCTATGGATCTGGGTTTGCCTTCAAATTCTGCCAAGTAATACCTGTGTGAGCTTACACATTCACTTAACTCTCTCAGGCTCAGGACCCAAGTGTAAAATGAGGTGAACAATATCTTTCCTGTGAACCCCCCAGGATTGGCACGAACGTGAGGAAAATCAGTGAACACAGAATAGCACTGTCAAATACTTTTTGGTAGTTTGCTACCTCACCATATATGTGAAGCACCCCAAGAAATGTTATTAACCTTTCATTGCTACTACATAACAGACCTTTGAGGCCAGGGACAGTGTCTTCTTCAGAACAGGGAACATAGTATATGATTTTTTTTTGAAAAGGCACTTGATGAATGCATCAATAAATGAACAAATAATGTTCAGAGCACTCCAACTAGATAACAAAATTAATCTCTTAACTTCATCAAAATCTATGGACTGTTCTTTCACTTTTGGGTTGTTTGGGCTGTTGGAGTCTCTAAGTTAGTTGTGATCAGTTGGTGTCATGGTAGAGAAGGAAGCCTGTAAAGGTGGAGTCATGGACATTATCTGCATAGACCCCGTAAGAGTTCCCATCCCCATACACCTGGAGCCAGACTTGGTCACCCACTTCCAGATGGAGGAGCACAGAGCCAGAGGCCTGGTCCACATTCTTCTCCTGGTACTGGTCATAGGTGAAGAGCATCGCCTTGTCCTTCTTGTAGAGGCTGACTTTGACATCCTTCAAGTAGACTGTGATGTGGTAGGAGAAGTAGTAGAGCCCAGGAATGTTGCAATGGAATTTGCCAGTGGTGCCATCATAGTGGTTTTGCAGATTGTAGAAGATTTTGGTAAAGCGAATGGGAACATTGGGGACAGTGACCCGGCTCTCCAGTCCCACGCTGAATGCTGACCGGTGTACATAGGCACTTTCTCCAGGTTCTCCTTTCCTGCCCGGAGTTCCTGGAAAGCCTCGGGGACCTTCAACCCCAGTTACTCCGGTTTCACCAGTGTCACCCTTAGGACCAATGAGACCTAGAGAATGAGAAAACCTCAGTGACCATAAGGAACAGAATTCCTGCCTTGGTTAGTTCTAACCTAAAACACTGTCCCTATGGTCCTTACCCACAACCTGCCTGACTTATGGAGCAAGGAACCAAAGGGAGCTCCCAAAGAGGTGAGTTATACCTTCTCCTTCTACATGCCCCAGCAGGCTTCCATAAATTCATCTCCAACCTTATATCTTGTAAGTCTCCATCATAGACCCTCCATCCTGCCAACACTTTATAGCCCTTTTCAACCATACTTTTACTCTTTGATCCCCTCTGTCCGGTATGCCCTCCCTCCTTTTTTCTGTCTATCCATTCTTCAAGGCCTGACTCAAGCCCTCCTCTTCTTAAAGTCTTCATTGTTAATCCGGATCTTTGCTGAAGCATTTTCTCTCTGTTCCATACCTTGGACACTTGCCCACATTCAATTAGGCATATTTGGAATAGACTTTCTTGTAGTAATCCTTAACAGCCTTGTGCTTTAGACTTATCTTCATAACTACACCAAGAGTCCCCCAGGAGCAAGACTGTGAGCCATGAGGATGCGTTGAGTATGAAGGTCACTGGGTGGAATGGGAATTAAATGGAAATGAAGGGAAATATGAATGTGAAGGGACGGGGAAGAGTGATGGATGAGGCGGGATAGGAAAGGGTACAGGCAATGTGATGTTGATAGAACAGAATCAAAGGTACTGGTTTTATAGATACGACTTATCCTCACGACCAGAATGCCAACCCAAAATTCACTTCAGGTTGCTTATGGGTCACAGAAAAAAAAATTGCTTCCATCCTGTTTCTATGCCTTTGTCATTAGCTAATGCTTTTGTATAGTTCCAGAAGCCCTCCTCTACCCAGGAGAAGTCTACGATGGAGGAAGCCAAAAACCTTGTTCTTACCTGGATCTCCTTTCTCACCCTTTTCACCAGGTGTGCCATCTCTGCCATCACGGCCTGGGGTCCCATTGTGGCCAGGATGCCCTGGGATACCTGCCACCCAGCCTGTGCAGGCCCCCTTGGGCGGGGGAAGCAGGACTCCAGGCCCTTCTGTCACGGAGTCCTGGCCATGAGTAGGCAGGACCAATAGCAGTAGAATAGCTCGTGGCAACAGCATCCTGACCCCTGGAACCCAGATATACTTTGTCAGCCATGCAAGCAGCCCCACACAGCTCACTCTGTCTGGAACTACGCAGGACCTGGCCACCTTAGCAATGTCCACTTCTGAGACCTGCTCTCTCACCACTCACCTCTTCTAGAAGACTTGTCTACTTCCACCCACCTTGATCTCTTTCCACCCTCCAATTTGCAATATTTAGCATTATTCTTTGTGTGTAATCTCCTTAATCTCATGAACCTCATTCTAAGTTAAACACAGTCCACATGCACTTTTTTACTCCAAAGACTCACTGTTTTTCATCAGTTTGTTTGTTTTTCAGAGTTATACAAAACCTGCAGAATTGGGTTTGGCTTCAGGAGACAGCTTCTCTGTGAGGGATGCAGGAAAGCCTTTGATGGCAATTTTACCCCCAAGATGTGCATGGTGTTTAGAATCCCGCCTCTATGCTCCGTCCCCTGGGCTCCCCACTATAGTGCCCTCTCAGTGGGACACAACCAACTCACCATTCATTCACTCATTCATTCATATATGTTCATCTTTCATATATATATATATAGATATAGATATAGATGTAGATGTAGAATACACACACATACACACACATGTATTCAGTAACATTAGTAACATAAACACTTTGGAAACTACAGAAAACAAAAGGATACCCAGTCCCAAGGCTTCCTCTGTTTATTTTTAAACATAATGAAAAACACAGTTTGCATAGAAATTTTATTCCCCTATTTTTGCTTTGTCACTTTCTAGTTCTCATAATCATCATTTTAAATGTGTGTGTGCTAATTCATCAAGTGGACATAGTCAAAATATACTTAACCATTTCTATTTTGTTGAACTTTTTGCTTAGTTTCACTTTAAAGTATTATTTTAAAATCCATAACTAATATCCTTAGTCATATAGCTTATCCCTAAATTATATTCCATAATGACATATTCCCAGAAGTAAAATTACTGGGCCAAATGTATGAACATTTTTAAGGTTCTGGATGTGTATTTCCAAACTGTAGTTTGTTACACTATTACTAGGTCTAGTTTGTTACTAATCTGTTAGTTACACTGTTATACTGTTACTAGTTTGTTACTAGTAGTGTGTTTGTAAGTGTGCAAGAGACCTTATTAGCTACTCTCACCAGCAAAATTTAAAAATCCTATTTTTGCTGTTGTTAGTTTAGCGAACCAAAGAAATGACACCTTGCTATGTTGATCAATAGTGAGTTGTACACTTTATTAAAGGCCTATTTCCTAACTTAATTTCTTCATGATACATCCTTTAGTGGTTTTGTCACTTAATTTATTAGATACACAATGTGCTTTTGAATCAATTTGCGTGAGCTCTTTATATGGACATTTTATCATATATGCCATGACTATTTTATCTGATGATTATTCTGTAGATTATTCTTTTGTTTACCCTGATTTTTTAAAAAAATGTTTTATTTATTTATGAGATAGAGAGAGGGAGGGAGAGCAGAGAGCACAAGCAGGGAGATGGGGAGAGGGATAGAGGGAGAAGCAGAAGCAAGTGCCCCACTGAGCAGGGAGCCTGCCACACGGGGCGCTCGATCTACGGACCCTGGGATCATGACCTGAGCCGAAGGCAGACACTTAACCTACAGAGCCACCCAGGCACCCCAGTTTACCCTGATTTTTAAGTGATAGAAGTTTTAGTTTTTATAGTCAACTCTGTTTATATTTTTCTTTGCTTCTAAGTTTTAAAAAGTTCCTAGCCCTTCTAGGTCTTGATAAATATTCTATTTTATTGTCTCCTCTTGTTTGATATATTTTAAATTTCACTCTTTAATTCATCTTCAATATTTTGTTTTGGTGTAAACTGTGCTCTAAAATACTCAAACGATTTCTCTAGGTGTTTAGACACCTTTAGTTAATCTCTCCCTTCTATTGAGCCTCTGCGTCATTTGAAAAATACCAAGTTTTAACATGATCTTGTAAGTAGAGTGAGAATTGAGAATGAGATAGACTGATAGAAGGAGGGGCAGAGAGACAGGACACAGAGCAACAGGCACTGCCTGTTGGTGGTGGTGACTCTCTGGCCAAGGTGCCTCTTACCATCTACGTGTACCTTTGTCTCCCTCTACTGGATTTCAAGGGCTCAGGCGGGTGACGTCAACAGGTGCTGGAAATGAGACACAGTCTTAGGCTTGGCTTGTCCCAAAATAAGAAAGAGGTGAGTTAGATTAGAAACCAAAGAGAGACCAGCCAAGCCCCTTTCGTATTTAGGAAGAATACTTGTTATGAGGCTTTTAAGACTTCATGTGCATTCAAAGTTTCTCACTATTTGTCACCTTTCTCCTGTCTCCTAGGGTTAGCATTACAAGTCCCAAGAAGACCTCTGAGAGGTATGCTTGCTTTCTCCTGAAATGAGGAGAGGGCAGAATCTATGAGGCTGTGCTCTTTTCCACAGGGAGATAGGAAGGGAGTCCAGAGCATAAGAACTGGTGGGGACAGCTACAGAGGGACCCCAAAATAGAAAGAGATTGGGGGCTTTCTCCAAACTGCTGGGGGAAGTATGAAGTCAAAAGATCTCTGGAGTTCTGTGGTTCCTCCTTCTCTTTTAAAAGTCAAGATTCTTTTCTCCCAGCCCAAGGGAAGGCATTCTGTCCTCAGCACTTCAGTATTATGGGTGGATTCCTCCACTGACAGGGACAACGAGTCTGGGTTCCCAGACAGTGGCATGGGGTGGAGGTCTTGAGAAGAGGGGTGGGGGGAAGATGGGTACATGATCCTCAGAAGTTTCTGATGCTAAGAACAGATTCTGATTGCAGAAGAAAATTGTCTTCTACCTATCTCTGGGTGGAAAAATCAGCAATGGATAACAATTGAAGGTCAGCTCAGAGGAGCCACTTTAAAAAAAAATGTATTCCCAAATTATCTGTGCTCTTTGTTTGGATAGGGCAATTGTTATGCTTTGATTTGGAAAGTCTTCTGTTTCTACATGGGAAAACATTATTAAATGAAACTGTAATCCAAGACTCAACGGTGCCTATAAAGAGAACTTTTATATGGCTCATGAGGCTAAACCCCAAGTTCCACTCATAATTCTATTTCTGCCAAGCTCCATTTGTAAAGTCCTTACCTCATTTAATGTCTCATTTAATCCTCACAACCATTTTGAGAGGCAGTGTGAGGCAGAACAGGATCACATGCTCTATGATTTTCGTGCTTAGGGGAGACTAATTTGTTCTTACCTGTAACATGCATTAATCATGCATTTGTTGGAGGATTAAGTGGCGTAATCCATATAAGTACTTAGAACCGCGCGTGGCACATGTCAGTGCTTAACAAATGTTAGCCCCGACTGTACCCATTTAGAGAGCAGGAAAGTGAATTTCAGGAAAGTTATGTGATTCATCCTAGATCCTGGAGCTTTTTTTTTTTTAATGAAATATTTTTATTTATTTATTTATTTTTGCAAGGGAGAGAGAGAAAGAGAACAAGCAGGGGGAGAGGCAGTGTCCCCAATGAGCTGGGAGCCCGACTAATCCCAGAACCCCGGGATCATGGTCTGAGCTGAGAGCAGATGCTTAAACAACTGAGCCACCCAGGCACCCAATCCTAGAGCTTTTAAATGTAAAAGAGCTGGAAATCAAATTCTGCTCTTCTGAAGTCCAAAAATGGACTCTTTAAGACAGAGTTCAGAGGAGGAAGAAAAAAAAAAAAGCATCAGGATCATACATCTGTCTTTTCATATTCCACTCCATGGGCTGGGGGACATAAGGGAAAATAGCTGGAGAAGCCCTCCAGATCATGAGGCAGGCGCCCTGGCTTCTAGTCTAGGCTCTGCCAGGAACACACTAGGTGATACATGTCTCCACCTCATCTCCCAGATCTCCTGCTCTTTGCCTGCAAATATGATTCTTTTTTTTTTTTTAAGATTTTATTTATTTATTTGACAGAGAGATCACAAGTAGGTAGAGAGGCAGGCAGAGAGAGAGGGGGAAGCAGGCTCCCTGCTGAGCAGAGAGCCCGATGCGGGGCTCGATCCCAGGACCCTGGGATCATGACCTGAGATGAAGGCAGAGGCTTTAACCCACTGAGCCACCCAGGCACCCCTGCAAATATGATTCTTAATATTAACCCTTACCTTGCCTATTTCATGATCTCATTGTGAGAATCAAATGAGTAAAAGTATGAAGTATTGGGGTGCCTGGATGGCTCAGTGGGTTAAAGCCTCTGCCTTCGGCGCAGGTCATAATCCCAGGGTCCTGGGATCGAGCCCCACATCAGGCTCTCTGCTCTGTGGGGAGCCTGCTTCCCCCTCTCTCTCTGTCTCTGTCTGCCTCTCTGCCTACTCATGATCTCTGTCAAATAAATAAATAAAATCTAAAAAAAAAGTATGAAGTATTTTATAAACTTCCACACATATAAGTGAAGAGAAGGGAAACGAGCGAGTATTTATGGACCACCTGTTACAGATCCCCACTCTACATCCACTTGCCCTTTCATCTCATTTCACCGCTACTACTCCAGCAGGTGGGACCCAACTCCCACAAGAGAAATCCCAGGACCAGAGCCGGTTAGTAACTTCCGCCCATCCATAACAAGGAAAAGCATGCAGAGGCACAATTTAAAATCCAAAGCCCGAGTTCTTTGTACTAAACTGGCTTTCATGATACACCAGGTATAGGCATGGATTCGTTCATTTTTAAAATCATATGAGGGGGGACGCCTGGGTGGCTCAGTTGGTTAAGCAGCTGCCTTCGGCTCAGGTCATGATCCCAGCGTCCTGGGATCGAGTCCCACATCGGGCTCCTTGCTCGGCAGGGAGCCTGCTTCTCTCTCTGCTCTGCCTGCCACTCTGTCTGCCTGTGCTCTTTCGCTCTCTCTCCCTCTCTCTGTGACAAATAAATAAATAAAATCTTTAAAAAAAAAAAAATCATATGAGGGGATGCCCACAATGTCCTCTGGATCCTAAAGGACTGTATTATGATCTCTCATTTCCATGTGTTAAAATATATAAGAAATTCCACTTTGACCTGCTGGAATTTCAGAAACAACAGCAGAGTCTTGTGAAATGCAAGATGGGGTCTCCTTTGGGACTGGCAAGAAACAGAGCATTAGTCAGGGGAAAGGCCACCAAATCTGGTGCCAACCCTTCCAGCAGGAAAGGGCACTAAAGCACAGATCACTAAGTCCCCAAGAGCCAGAATGGACCCCGAAATTATCTCAACCCTGCCCTGCCTTTACAAATGGAAGGTGAAGGAGAAGGAAGATGTATTTATTAGATCCTCATGGAGGCCAGCTCCCACAGTAGGAGCTTTTACCCATTATTTATTTCATCTATTACTTATTTTAATCTTTACAAGAACTCCATGAAGCAAGGAAAATAATCCCAACGTTAGAGATGGGGAAAGTGAGAGATTAAGGACATGACCCCTGAGCCATTCTGGTTCTGACTTCCAACCTGGTGAGCTTTCCATCACGTTACATGGCCTCTAAAAAGGCTTCTCAGACTCAACCTCCTAACCTGCTAAATGTGATCACATAAGATGAGGGACGGGACGTGAGAACACTGAAATTGGCAAGGGTATGTTGGAGTAGAAATTGCATAAAGTACTTTCAAATGTTTATTTCATGTAATTTCCCCCATAGTCCTGCTCTTGATTCCACTATAGAGAAGAATCCAAGACTTGAAGAGACCAAGGTGCTGGCTTAAGATCATGCGACTCTTAGAAATGCTGAGTGGCTGGGAAGGGAAGAAAAAAAAAGAAAGAAAGAAGAAACAGATCATGTAACTCTTGTATGAGTTCTATGAAACTGCCATTTTTAAAGGGTAAAAATGGTAGAATATTGGCAATTTCACATGGTTCAACCTAATGATGGAATGACAGAATCAGGAATCAACTCAATTCTGTCTGGCTTTCAGGAGGATTACCTGAAAACCTTCACTCAACCCTAAGAGAGCTGGTAGCATCCCCATGCCCAACACACACACACACACACACACACACACACACACACACACACGCACTTAGATTCTCAAGGAACTAGTAAAGCAGAACATCCCTCCAATGCATTTTTTAGGATCAGTCTCTCTTCATGTGAAAAAATTCTTGCTGAAAACTTCTACTCTCCAAATCTTCTACCTCCTGACCTCAGCCAAGTGGGGCCATTATTAGTTTCGTGTTTTGACAAGGAGTTGGTGGAAAGTTTGTCCCCACACCCACCACAGAAAGGACAAGGAGCAAGTCCTCTGTCTCTCTTTACAGCTCCTCAGGAACTAAAGGAAGAAGGCAGCAAGGACTACCAGTTAAGCTCTGCTTCAGGAACAAAGCTGATCCCTCATGCTCCTTGGCGCACATTCTACCAGCACAAAGGGCTCCTGGGATTCCCCACCTTCTCCGGTGGAGCTTACCTTACCACTAATGGAAGGAGTCACCAGGAGTGAGGTGGTTGCATCTCCTATGAAGCTTGATCTGAAAACCAGAACCTCTCTAGACCGGGGACCCACACTCACTGACACAGGAGTGCTGGGCTGATCTCTAAAATCCTTCCCACTCTGACCTTTGCCTCTACACTGAAAATAACTGGATGCCTCAGGCGCAGTGCTCACTGGGGTGAGCAAGACAGCCCTTGACAAAGGCCATGCAGACCCGCTGGTTTCTGACAGAAAATGTCATCTAAAAATAAGATTTTTATAAGTTTTCAGTATATCCCAAGCTCACTTTATCTCATTTGAATATCTCAATCATCCTGTGAAATATCTTCACATCAGTGCAGATATCCCCGTATTTCCAGATTCCTTCAAATCTTTGTATCTCACTAACTCCACCCAGTGTCTGGCCTTATCGAATCTGCTCGATCAATATTTCTGAAAAGAATCCAGTGGTGGAGCAGGGTTCCAGACTCAGCCTGAGGTTAGAGCTCAGGCTGTCCCCAGCTGCCTTTCCCTATGCTTCTCTCTTTGCCTACCTGGTCAAGCTGATAAGTGAATTATTTCCTTCTCTTCTTATTTAATTGAACTCTATCACTCGGCCATCTTTCCCTCCTCATCGATTCCAACCTTTTCTCTGGGTAGGTATCTGGCCACAGAGTGAGTTGGGCAGAATTCAAGATGGCCCCAGGCATTTTGATCAGAGGAACAGCTCCTTTTCCCTTTGAGCTGTGGAAGAATCAAGGAAGAAGCCTGAGGTCTCTCTACATCCACCAGGGCTGCCCTGGCCAGAGTTTTGCCTGTACTCATCTGTACCAGCTATGACAAGAGAGCCTGGGCAAGCCCCAGCCAGAGGCTCCATTGCCAGACAGCCACCCCCATCCCCCAGTGTGGGACTGTAATCAACTTGTTCTTACCCTCAAGTGTAGAATCGGACCCACAAAGTGCAGTCAGGATGGAAATGAGATGATCCAGCCTCAGCAGCCTGATACACAGGGGGACAGGCCGTCCCCACCCCACAGTTGTCCCTTCCCATTGGCCAACTCTAACCCTGTGAGAGCCAGAGGCCAGTGGGCAGGCACGCTGGCAACTGCTTCAGGTCTCCACTCTGGGGAACCTGCTGCAACCCCTCATGGGCTTGGGAAGCCAAGTGGGTCCTCAGTCACAGCATCCACATTCCCTTGGCTCTTAGGTTTGCATCCTACAACAGCAAGAGAAGATGGGGCAAGGGTAAAGCCCGGAAAAAGGAAAACAAGTCATCTCTACCTCTGAGGGAGAAGCTTCCTCCTGTAAAATGAATTGTCCAGTGGTTTGGGAGACCCCCTTCCCCCATAGATCTGCTGTCATAAGTCAGGGACACTGATGACCACTACCACTGTGCTCCTGCTCACTATACATAACAAAGCATGAAACAGTGTGGTCCAGACAGAGCACTTCAGAAAGAGGAATAGTCAGAGGGGTGGCAATAAAACAAGGACTAGAATACATCCTCCACACTCTGGCCTGGACCCCAAATTTGAGGAGGACTTTGTGTGTTAATTCTGAGAACTAAGGTGAAAGGAAGTTCCTGGGGTGACGACGGCAGAGCCAGAGCAAGATCTTTAGAGCCCCTGCCTTCCAAAAAGTTATGAAGCACCCAGCTGTATGTAATTCAAATTCGACATAACAGAAAATGTCCATAAAATGTGATACTAGAACACCATCTCTCAAGGTTTTCTGATTCCAAAATTCTGAATAAGGCTTCGAAAACTAACTTTTTGTTGGTATGTGAGCCCTCATTTTGTCAGTCCTTTAAGCATATTGCCTACTCTACCTAGTGGGGAACCCAACTCTGGCCTGGAGCGGCTTGGAGGTCCAGTGGCTTCCACCCACGTAGGTGTTCCTAGAAGGCTGAGGTTTGAAATGGCAACTTTCATCACCTTGGGCTCTTTCTTGGCAAACCCATGTTCTGTTTTTGAAACACAGGATCAGAGCTGGTTCCTGCAAACCACAAATTCTGAGGCATTAAATCATGACCCCAGCAAGAGCTCAAGATCCTAGCAACCACTTCCATAAGACGTTCAGAAACAGAATGTTCTCAGGCAGAGGCTGGGCAAGTATGTGTCTGCCCCCAAACACCACCTCTGCTGGCCATGCGGAGCCCAAAAGTCCAGAGCAAGGTAAAGTAAAAGTCTTGTCTAAGGCCTTGGCCTTCAGGTAACATGCAGACTTTCTAGAGAAGTCACATTAGGTCTTTGAGATTGGAGTCATGAATCCCTTACCTAGGGCCCAAGAGGCCAGGGAAAACAAGACTTAATATAGTTTACTGGCAAACTGTATTGTTGTGTTGTATATATGTGTTGTATCCCCTGGCCCCTAGAATATGATCTCGTATAAGCTGGGCAATAAAAAATGTTGAATCAATAAACAGGTAAGTGATCATATTTGTTCTCCCCTTGAAAATAGCTGCAGCTGTCTTGTATTTTACAAATAAAGCATCTGGAGTTCAGTGAGGCTAAGTGACTTATCCAAAGCACAGATCTAAGATACGAACCCAGATCTGACGACAAACCTAGTATGCTTTCTAATACCTCATGTCTCTCACTTCTCCTGATGGAGTAGGAGACCCTAAGATTCATGTTTGCACTCCAGCGTAGCTTTGGTGTTGGCCAAAAAAAAAAAAAAAAAGGTATTTTCTCCTGACTTTATGGGAACACAGCTGGTTACAGGAGGCTTTAACTGTTGTGCAAGGTGGAATGACTTTAGCCCCCAAAACACACCAAGACTGGGCTGGGCCTGGTTGTCAGCCAGCAACATTGTGAAAGCCTGTCATTTTGAGACCTCAGGGAAATCTGCCATCTGCCACAAAGGTCACTGTGTAGAAAGAGGCAATTCTATGGCATACTGGCTCGGAGACTGTCACTCAAGAGCACTCAGCCAGGAATGCCTTGAAGCTCGTCTTTTTTCCCAGGGTGGAGCTGTTACTACCTAGAGTGAAATATTCAAATAAATAGGATCATTTCCTCCAGGGTATGACGGCTGCAGTTCAATCCCCTGTGAGCTGGGGAATTGGGGTATTAAAGCAGCAGGTCACATGACTAAGACTCTGATAAGTCTGGCTAAATATTGCCATATATTTTTGCTTCATTGTGATTTTTAAAACATAATCTTAATTGAAATAATGAAGCATAATCACTAGGTTTTGAAAAATAATCCAAAATATCGGAGCCAGACAGCAGAGTAAGGACACCCTACAGCCCCCAAGTCCCTACAAATGGCAAGAAAAGAAAACATTCTTGGCTGTAAAAGCAAAAAGACTTGGCTACAATTGCACTTTATCCAAAACAACCTCAGGTACTAATTTAAGTCTCTCTTTTGCCACTCATACTTTGGACTACCAGTAAGGCCCTTCCATTGGCAAGGAGGCCAGTTCTGATAAGGAATGCTAGTTTCCTATCTTTGAGAACCTGTGCCCTGGGACCACACCTGGTAACAAATGCTGTTTTAGTCAAAGGATTTCCCACAATAATTTTGGAATTGCTGGAGAAGCACAGGAAAGGAGATGGTTTTACCCAGAGATGAGGAACCACCTCTGTCACCCGGCCATATCCTGTAAGCCTACATTCAGTGTCTGTACTGCTAGAGGTTTCATGGATGTACTGAACAGCCCCCAGGGATGCTGACACTGCCAGGGACATGGCCAGAAACACAATAGCTTCTCCCTTCTACCCCTTTCGATCTTACACAACTCTCTCCCCTCTGCAGAATCTCACTGGGGCCCCTCCAAGAAGGGAGTCTGGGATATGTCATTTCAGACACACAGCTTCAGGGATAAAGGCGATTACTTAAAAGTGGATATGGAGCTAAGTACCAACAGACATAATCTGACATAGGTCACATCTTCAACAAATAGAAGAACTTACACCCAAGGAAAGAAAACTAGTAGTGGCAAAAAGGGGCAGAACTTAAGAATAATTGTTATAATTGGAGAGATGACAGGAAATGCCATATGTAAAAATAATTTGTGAACATTTTGCCTTGGTAGGAGGTGAAAATAATTTTCTCTTCCTTAAGTCACCAAGATTGTGGTGATTTGCTATGGCACCTCTAGGAAACTAATACAGGGAAGTAGAGCTAGAGAAAGAGTTTTCACAAATGACACCAAAAACATGATTCATTAAAGAAAACAATGGAAATTGAGATTCTACAAAAATTAAAACTTTTACTCTGTGAAGGACCCTGTTCAGAGGATAAAAAAAGCAAGCTACAAACTGAGACAAAATATTTGCAAACCATATATCTGACAAAGGATTGGTATCTAGATTATATAAAGAAATCTCAAAACTAAACCAAAAAAATCCAATTAGAAAATGGGCAACAGACATGAAAAAATGTTTCATAAAACAAGATATATGGATGGCAAATAAGCACTCATAAAGATGTTCAACATTATTAGCTATTAGGGAAGAGCAAATTGAAAGCACCAAGGAGATATCCCTAACACCAACTAGGATGACTAAAATTAACAATTTCTAGTATAGAAATACTATAATGGTGGATAGATAATTATCCATTTGTAAAAACCCATAGATTGTACAACACAAAGAGTGAACTCTGATATAAACTATGGACTTTGGGTGGTTTTTTTTTAAAGATGAGAAAAATAAAGAGCACAAAGTTTTTTAAAGATCAAAAAATAGTGAGAATACTAAATTTGGGAAAGGACATGATGAAAATAGATCATTCATAATCTGCCAATAGAAATGGAAAATGGTACAGCCACTCTGGAAAATAGTTTAGCAGTTTCTTAAAAAATTAAACAGCAGTCACTCCTGTGCATTCATCCCCCCAAAATACCTGTACCTAAAAACTTGACTGTCCCTAAACATATACATCTTTGCTTATTTGTGTGAGTAAATATTTAGGATAAATGTGTAGATGTGGAATTACAGGATCAAGATGTATGCACATCTTAACTTCTGATCACTATAAACTGACTTCCAAAAATTCAACAGTGATTTATACTCCCAATATGATATGAGTACCTGTTTCCTATACCACTCACAGTGGACACTGTCAAACATTTAAAATATTTTATTTTCCAGGGGTGCCTGCGTGGCTCAGTCGGTTAAGCGTCTAACTCTTGATTTTGTCTCAGGTGATAATCTCAGGGCTGTGAGATCAAACCCCATGTCCGGATCCTCACAGGGCATGGAAGCTGCTTAAGATAATCTCTCTCTTGGGGCACCTGGTTGGCTCAGTTGGTTAAAGCATCTGCCTTTGGCTCAGGTCATGATCTCAGGGTCCTGGGATTGAGCCCCAAGTTGGGCTCTGAGAAGGGAGGCTGCTTCTTCCTCTCCCTGCCCCTGTTCATGCTCTCTCTCTCTTTCTCTTAAATAAATAAATAAATAAATAAATAAAATCTTTAAAAAAGAAACACACACTAAAAAAAAGATATTCTCTCTCTCTGCCTCTTTCTCTCTCCCTCACTAAAACATAAAAAAATAAATATTTGACATTCTGAATAAATAAATATTTGACACCCTAATAGATTTTTAGAATTATCTTAATTTATATCTCTCTGATTATGTGTAAGGATATATTTTTACACATTTATTGGTTATTTGTATTTCTTTTACTATGTATTATTTGTGTTGTGTTCAACTCATGTGTTTATTTCCTTTGTCCATTCTTTCCTACTGAGTTATTTTAATTAGCTTTAGAAAGGTTTTTGTATATCAAGGAAATTAGTCCTTTGTTATATGTTTTGAAAATGTATTTATCTTTTGCCTTTAAAAAATATGTTATACAAAAACTTTTGCTTCCTGCTTAATCTAATTTTTAACATTTTCCTTTTGGTTTCTGGATTTTGTGTTTTGCCTAAACATTCCTCCCATTCCAAAGTTATTCTTTAAAATATGATGGGGTGGGGCGCCTGGGTGGCTCACCCTGTTAAGTGGCTGCCCTCGGCTCAGGTCATGATCTCAGGGTCCTGGGATCGAGCCCGGCATAGGCATCTCTCATCGGGCTCTCTGCTCAGCAGGGAGCCTGCTTCCCCCTCTCTCTCTGCCTGCCTCTCTGCCTACTTGTGATCTCTGTCTGTCAAATAAATAAATAAGATCTGGGATGCCTGGGTGGCTCAGTTGGTTAAACGGCTGCCTTTGGCTCAGGTCATGATCCCAGCGTCCTGGGATTGAGTCCCACATCGGGCTCCTTGCTCGGCAGGGAGCCTGCTTCTCCCTCTGCCTCTGCCTGCCACACTGTCTGCCTGTGCTCACTCCTGCGCTCTCTATCTGACAAACAAACAAACAAACAAATAAATAAATAACATCTTTTAAAATAATAATAATAAAATAAAATATGGTGGGTTTTTTTTGCTAGAATGTTCAGGATTTCTTTTTCTTTTAATTCATTATTTGACCAACCTGTAATTACTTTGTCAAATGAACAAAGACCACCTATACACTTCAGAACACTTAAGATCTAGTCTCAGCAACTTCCAGTCAGAGGATGTTTAGTCAAGACACAATTCTAGGGACGCCTGAGTGGCTCAGTTGGTTAAGCAGCTGCCTTCGGCTCAGGTCATGATCCTAGTGTCCTGGGATCGAGTCCCACATCGGGTTCCTTGCTCGGCAGGGATCCTGCTTCTCCCTCTGCCTCTGCCTATGCTTGCTCTGCCTGTGCTTGCTCACTCTGTCAAATAAATAAATAAAATAAAATAAAAAACACAATTCTAAGGGAGTCACTAATATCATCTTTTATTTCAGTAGAGACTAGAAAAGGGTTGAAAGGACAATGACCTTTATATACTGAAAGGAGGAACTCTTGAAACAGTGTTTGGTTAGAATGTCTTAAGGTGGGGTTTTCTGGTTCTCATAGGGTAGGATTTTTGGAAGCAAGAAAAGTGTTATGTTTGGCTTTCAAATACGTTTGTCAGCCTTTGATAGGTCCCTACCAACTGGTACATAAGTGGAGGCTCTCCAGGCTGGATAGGGTCATCTGAGCTTTCCAGCTTCAACCAGAAGAAAATATACTTGGCTTTAGAGTAAGCAGTTGCTCATGTTTTATATGTTCTATATTAATACATATAATGTGTATATATAACATATATTAAATATACATGTTATAAATATATATTTATTCACATATAATATATAAATATATTTATAAGTATCTTATATTAATATAAATATATAATATATATTATAATTTAATATATTAAAAGAATATATATACATAGAAACACATTATATATATAATGTATATATATTATACATTAATATATGTATATATATACACATGTATACATATGTGTATATATATACATGGTGAACCCAACACCCATCTTTTTTTTTAATATTTTATTTATTTATTTGACAGACAGAGATCACAAGTAGGCAGAGAGGCAGGCAGAGAGAGAGGAGGAAGCAGGCTCCCCGCAGAGCAGAGAGTCCGACATGGGGCTTGATCCCAGGACCCTGAGATCATGACCCGAGCCGAAGGCAGAGGCATTAACCCACTGAGCCACCCAGGTGCCCCCCAACACCCATCTTAATGCATATTTTTTCCCTTCTAATGTTAAATGTCTTTTTCATACATTCATTTTTCAAATGCATTGGGGGTCTATTTCAGGAATCTCTACTCTGCTCATTGTATGCATTTATTCATCAGGAATATGTATCCTCTTCACTACTGAAAGCAACATGTTGCAAAGCTATAAGGTACAACCATTAAAGTCATATCTGAAAGTTTATCCATTTATAATCCTGATACTAGACTAAATATGTGATTAGGAGACTGTTTTATAAAACTTTCCATCCTTGTACTACTCTAACGTGGAGCCTGGCATACAGGAGGACTCCATATATGTGGGCTGAACACAGAAATGTTGGTGTGGCAATGAGAACCATGAACCAAGTGTTAGAAGACCTGGACTCTGGTCCCTGCTCCCCTGCAGGCTGTCTGGGAGACCGAGATACATATTAATGGACTGGTAGCTAATGGGTAAGATGATCAGAGAACTATATAGTTCCTACGCCCACCTGAAGCTAGGAGTTACCACATGACAAAGTTTTTACCTACAGAATGTGTGCTACCTTCAGGCTGAGTCTTAAAAGACTGCATGTGTGATCCTTCAATTTCTTCTCTACCTATGAACTGGAAGGCAATAATGCCTGCGACCCAGTTTCTTGAGGGGTGGGCTTGGGGGTTGGTTGTTTTTCATAGAACTACCTGTTTCTTTCTTATTCCGGGCTTATTGAGGAATGACTGACAAATACAATTATATGTATGTAAAGTGCACAGTGCTGTGATTTGGTATGCATACACTTTGTGAAATGATTACCAAGATCAAATTAATTAATACCTTCATCACCTGACATAATTTTTTTCTTTTCGTGTGGGGGGGGGAAGGTGCTTAAGATCTATTCTCATCAACTTCCAAGTATATAGTGCATATTATTAATGATAGGCCTGTGACCCAGTTTTGATCATACAGACAAAAATGACGTTTGGGGGGATGGTGTGAAAGCCACATGGAAGAAGCCTGGGAACCCTGAGTGACTGTGTGGAGCAGAGCAGGCTTCCTACCTACCCTGCACTATTCCATGAGACAGAAATAAATGTATTGTTTGGTTCACCGTATTGTTGGGGCTCCCTGTTGCAACAGCTTACTAACCCACATGGCATATGGTATTCCACAAAGACAAGAGTACTGCAGTCAAATAGTTTGGGAGATGAAGAGGTGAATAAAAGTATGCAGGTTTCCTTCCTATAGGAATTCTCTGAACCTGGCTACTTGTCTTCTTTTTTCCTATATTGCAACTAGAGGGAGAAAAGTGCTGATCTCTTGTATTCTCTTCCTGGATCTGAAAAATGCTGATTTTGATGATTTCTATTTTCCCTAAATGTTGCATAATGCCCAGCAAGTGTTTCATATGCATTCAGAACACCACCAAACTTTACAGAATCCAGGCTGCCTTTAGTACAACCACTTTAGGCAGGGCATGCTGTCTTGAGGAGACAACAAGCAATATTACAAAATCATAAAGAATAAATCTCCCAAAAGGTATAGGATGTTTTTATCTCATTGCACTGTATTCTTTCTCATTTAAACAGATAGGAAGAGGACAAGTTTTACCCAGAGAAGAGCCATTCTTTTTTTTTTTTTTCTTTTAAACGGCTTTAAAAATGTTCTTCAATCACAAGTCACTCGGTAACTACTTCCTGAGTGGTTACTGGGTGCACGACCCCGGAGAAGAAAACGCAGTGCCCACTGGCCAGGGTGGACATTCAGAGGAGCATCAGCAATGATGACTGGTCCTGACATGGTTCCTCTGGTCGTCCACTGTGATGCAAGTTTTGGGGAGAGGCTCGCCACGTGAGGCCCGGGGGTTTGGGCACTTTGCACTCTGCCAGTACCACCAAGTGTGGCTGGTTTGGCAAATTCAGAAAATGACTGATGTCCAAAGGACTGAGAAAGCTTTGGGCTGTTCCTATAGTGGGCACACGGCTAGTCAATGTTCAAGTGTTGAAGAGGATCCAAGTGATGTGTTTTCTGACGATTCTGATAGAAGCCAGAGATTCTTCTGTCCAGCTCTGGGTCTTACATATTCTCATTGAGAAACATATATGGTGATTGATAAGACGACCAGAGAGCCAAAGCAGAGAAGTGTGCTGAGAAACATACTCAATACTGACTGAAAGAATGTGTTCCGTGAAAATATGCCATCATAGGTTGGGAGGGACTCTACTTTCTTTTGACTGGGAGACCTATCCAGTGCTCTTCATGCAACAAAGGGCTCTCTGTGCTTTTAAAAATCCCAATCTGTTAATTCATAGGTTTGGGCTTATTGTAAAGCAGGTTCCCCACTTTGGGAAGGCATCCCCACAAACTTTTAAGGGGTATTGCTTGCAGTTGTAGGTTATGATTGGTTCACCAAGAGCTTAGTTCCCACCATGATGGTTGGCAGAATTCCCCTAGAAGACCCCACAGGAGTTCTCCTCTGCTCCTGTCTGCCTCCTCTGCAGCTGGCCTCACTGGCACCTCACAGCTGGCTGGTCTCAACCCTCCTCCTTCCCCACAGATATTTAACAACTAGGAATCAAAAGATAGAAGAAGGAGGGGCTCACCTACAAGGGTAAGTGGAAAAGAGTGAATGGACCAAGGATAAAGCCAGAAATGAGCTAAAGAATTCCAAAATGACAAGTCAGAGAACCTTCTAGGCTGTGATTGGAACAGTAAGACCAGGAACAGCATTGACTCTTGAGGTTGCTTCCTACTCCCTTGCAGACTGGCTGTGTGGACCAAATGAGGTCCTATCAGTTAAGCACCAGCGCCAGCCCTGACATTAGTGCCTTTCTGAGCCCTGTGGGCCCGATGGCCTTTGTCAATGCATCATCCCTGCCATGACTCCTCCATGCCTCTGTGCCTGTGCATGACCAGGATGTCCTTCTCTTCCACCTGGAGAAAACACCTGCTCCAGGAGACCCAGCTCAGATGTCATGCCATCCCTGATTACATTAGGAAGTCAGTGTTCAGTCAGCAGGGTTCCATGCCCCCCACAGTATTTGTCGCACTGTGTTGTGATTATGTTTCCACATCTGTCTCCCCCAAATGTACTGAGAGCTTCTCACTTATCTTCATGCCTTCTTGGTCTCCCCTGATGCCAGCACCTTCCTGAGGACAGAGGTGCTCAGGAAATAGGAGTTTATTGAAATGAACAAATACATGCATAAATAAATGTTCTCATGGTCCAAATGGAACAAGGTAGGTTAGAAAATAGTGCAAATAGAAGAAAATAAGACTCCCTATGGTTTTGTGAAGATCTTTATTTTGTTATGCAAATAAAAATCATTGCAGTCTACCAGTTTGAAACATACTCTATCTCCCAAGAAAGGTATGTTGTCATTTGGACAGGGAATGGGCAAAGAGTTTAGCCTCACAACACAGCTTAACTACAATAGAGTCTGGCTCCATTTTTGATGTTTGACCACTGACAACTTTCAAACTCTACCTTTCTCTTTCCCTTTTGTTTCACATCTGGGCAAGCTGATAAGAAAGTGTGTACAGTCCTTTCCTTCCCTTGGTACTGGAAGGGAAGTTTGAACCACAAAAATCCCAGCCTGTACAGGGAAACCTTTCTCTGGCCCCACCCCAGCCACAATAAAAACCAAAGCCACTCACTTCTCCCTTCACTCAAGCCATTTCAGACTAGCTTGGATACTTGCTCCTGCTTTTCCCACAAAGCCTCACCATGTGAGTAACAGACCTTTTCATATCCTCTTGATTCATGCGTGGCATCATCATCAGTCTGGATATCAGAACCTTTTTTTTTTTTGCAGGGGTTTGGGATAGCTGGGATAGCAGTTGGTCTTGCCCTTCACGGGGCAACCTCAGACACAAATTTTCTGAAAATTTTTGGGTGTACTCTGTACCTAAGAATAAAGCTATTTTGTCATTAGGAAAGGGGAAAATTTTCAAAGAATACTCTGCTGGACAATTATGCCAAAGAACACCTCCCTGACCGTCTTCCTTAGTTTCCGCTCGGTTTGGCCATGTGCCCAAAAGGCTTCTTTTATGAACAAAGTGAGACACTTATTTTCGTTTTCTTGATTCGAAAGTGATTTTCTTGAGTCTTATGGAAGACACTCCTCAGATATTTGTTAACCCATTCCATTCCAGAAACAAATCAGAGGACTGAAGACTCAGCCAGATTCTACATTGGGTAAAAAGTTAAAATCAAATCGACCCTAACAACCCCAAAATTAAATCCAGAACTAAAACTAAGTAATTCCAGAGGCCAGTGTACTGGTTATTAGCCATGATTTCTTAGCTTTCAGCCCACCCTTCTAATCTCTGCTTTGGGGGCTGGGGCCACTCACCTCCTTTGCCAGCTGTTCCCTGTCAGGCTTGCCCAATAGAGCAGACTGACCAGAGGGCGGAAGGGGGTTGAAGGACCTCTGTGCGCCTGAGTTCCTGTCAGCATCCGCCTAGCAACTGGCAGGTTCCAGTAGCTGCTGTTGACCATCTTCCCAACACTTCGGTAACCAGCCTCATCATCTGCTCCCCCCACTCCCCGCCTCTTCAAAGACACCAGCACCTGCTGGCAGCTCCCAGACCAACTTCCAGCTCCCAGGACCCCTGTCCTATGGGGCAGCACTTCCTCAGAGGGCTAAACCCAGCTATGCGGGGTCACCTTCAAGCTCTTCCCTTTGCTTTGTCAGCCCTTGGGCTGGTAGCTGCTTCTTGCAGGTAAAATCTCCATGGACTCCAATATCTTTTTGTTTGTTTTGCCTAAACTTAGTTCTCTAGTAGCTGAGCAACAATTCTTTACATTGAATTCTTTCCATTATAATCACTATGGTGTTTCCATCAATGATTGGAGAAATTTTTAATTAAATTTTAATTAAAAGAAAACAATTGATAATAGATAGCTCTGAAGATAACTCAAAACTAAATAGATAAAAATCTATGACAAAAATTTCAGAAAATAAGAAACTAAAAAATTAGTCTGAAAATTCAAAAAATAACTAAAAATTAACTCAGAAACTAAATGAATGTAAAAATATATAGCTAAAAAAGACACCTTAAAAAGTCACACTGAAAATAGGTCAAAATTACAGTAACTGAAGAGAGTGACTAGGAAAAATAACCCAAACACTGAGCCTAAAGCTAAGTGTTACGTAGTAATTCTAAAAGCGCATTCAAAAATAACCGAAGTAACTGAAAACGAACTTTGAAAATAAACTTAAAAACTCCAGTTACATAAATGGAAAACTAGCTCACCAGAAATGAAAATAACTAGTAAAACTAAAAAGTAAGGGACTCTAAAATTAATCCTAAAACTAAATCTAAACGTAAATTTCTCAGACGTCAACAGGGACTCAACCTTCCCTGAAAGTGAGCGGACTCGGTGCTGAGAACACCGCTGCGGGTTGGAGCTGACAGTCCGCGTACACCGCACTCCCCACGCAGACTCCTGCCCGAGCCACGCTTGGTAGAGACCTCTGAGGCGTGGTCTCCGCCGGCCTCAGTACGCAGTCCCAGCGCTCGCGCAGGCGCGTGAACAGCCCCGCGGTTCGCCGGCTTCTGCGCCGAGTCTCCGCGCAGGCGCGAGTGGAGCGAGCCCGGGAGGTTGCGGGTCTGTCTGCCCACCCACCAGCGGGAGGTTGCGCAGGCGTGTGGGGAGGAGCTCCCAGGTTCTCCGTGGCACGTGCCGGAAAGGTGGGCTACCCCAGCAGGACGTGGACCCTTCCTTAGTCTTCTGGAAGGTGGTCCTGGCCCTTTCCCCGCGCCAGGATGGCAGCTTCGGAGGGTCCGAGGCCCCTTGCCCCTTGGCTGCTTTCTGTGTGAGGGTGGGCCGGGCCCCAGCGGCCGCAGCAGCCTGTGAGAGGAACGAAGGCGGCCTGGGGGGCTCGGCAGAGCGGGGAGCCGCGGGGGTCTGGTACCAGTGTCAGTTCTCTGGGGAGGGGGTCCTCAGGCATCCTTCCCTCGCCCGCACTGCTTATGCCTGTAAGCTAGTTGTCCCCCCGCAGGGGCGAGCAAGCCAGTGGACACTGGCTTAGTTTTGTTCGTTGTCCTGAAATTCCAACAAGAGTCAGGGGAGCAGTGGCTACCAGTTCGCTTACTTTTCTTTCCTCTTCCACACTCACACGTCCTTATCGCCACCGTGAATGGAAGGCGTGGCCTTCCACCCGTCGCCTCCCACCCGTCGCCTCAGTGCCCCGGACAAACCGTGGGGAGAGGGGGCAGGGACCCCAGAACCACCGGCTGGGAGGGCAAGGAACGGGCCTGGCCTGAGGTCTTCCGTGGCCATGGAGAACTCAGGGCTGGGGGGCGATGCTGTAACTGAGAGACCTGACAGCAGGTTCCAGCCACTGCGCAGGTAAGTGGCACCTGGGGTAAAATGACGACCAGGCACTGATGGAGACTTTCCCCTCTCCTGTGGGCCCAGCTGGAGGGGAAGGGGACTTTCAGTCAGGCACAGGCCTGGCGCAGAGGACCTCTCACACATTTGGCCACAGGCTGACTACATTGTTTCAAGGTCATCTGGGCCTTTTCCTGCCTTCAGGGAGGATCTGTCTGAGCCTGGAAAGAAATGATCTTCCAGGAGCTTCAGGACCCAGATGCCACCTCCCTGCTGGGGACTGTCAGTACATGTGGCCTTCTTGCTGGCAATTCCATGGGTGAGGGAGGGGAACCCCCCATTTCAGGGCAGTGTTTTCCTAATGTCTTAAAATAAGATACAAAGTTTACGTCTTGACCCAATGTATATGCAAACACAGATGCACATATTAAAACAAGTTTTACACAAAACACTACCCTGAGAGATAGTGAGCTTGTCTTGATGAGCACTGAATAAGTATGGAACTGTTGGATCATTGTATTGTACACCTGAGAGTAATACAGCATCTCATGTTAACTAAGCTGGAATTTAAATTTTAAAAATTGAACTAAATTTAAAAAAACACATTACCCTCAGTATGAGTGATGCCCTTCAGTAGTTTGAATATTGTAATTTCATTTTTTAAATGCTGGTCTACATCCACTAAATTGACTTTTTGACGTACTAATGGATTAAAACCCACAGTTTAAAAAAGAGCACTGTTCTACGGCAGGACAGAGGGAGAAAGAAAAGGAGGAGAAGCCAAAGGAAAATGGTAGGGATACAGGAAAGGTGGAAAAAAGAAAGAAGACAAGGACAGAGTGCAGAAAAGTGTTAGTTCACAAAGGTTAAATGAATCTATTAATAAGTAAATTCAGTAGAGACTTTGAATTACACTAATCAGAAAATACTTTTTTGGTAAACTACAGACATTGACAAAATCTTAAGATCAATTACTTTGCTCTAAATTTCTCCTTTCCCTTCTTGTCCACTAGATGGCGGAATGGAACCACCCTGGATCCTGCTAATTCCTTGGCATTTCTTCCAGCACAGATTTGATTTGATTTGATTTTGATTTTGATTTTTTTTAAAGATTTTATTTATTTATTTGACAGGGAGCGCAAGAGAGCACAAGCAGTGCGGGAGCAGCAGAGGGAAAGGGAGAGCAGGGATCCTGATGTGGGGCTACATCCCAGGACCCTGGGATCATAACCTGAGCTGAAGGCAGATGCTTAACCGACTGAGCCACCCAGGTGTCCCCTGCACAGATTTTAAATGGTCAAACTATTTTTGTTTTGGTTCCTTCCAGATGTCATTCTCATCTCAAGCCAAAGGTAAACTTTGTGAAAACTTTAGGACAATTTCTAGCATATAAGCAGTTATTTTGACTGAGTCTCAGGATTAGTCTAGGTTGTTAGGCTAACTCAGGACCTTCTGCAAAGTTTTGCTCTGTGAACTAGAGTTTAAACTTACACACTCAGATTTGTATAGCTCTAAAGTGTGTTTTTCCTTCTCAAACCCATCTAAGACAAAGAGGAATCAGAGTAACTAATTATCAAAATTATCAAAAGTTACTAAGCATCAAAAGAGAACTGTATCTTTTTTATAAAAATAAAAAAGCCAAGAAAATCGGAAATCAACATAAAGTCTCAAAATATTTGATTATTTCTTTTAAAGAAAAAAAAATAGTATCTTAACTGTGCATGCAATTTTTGCATGCTTCATGATAAAGCTTGTTTCCAGCTGAAAGAAAAAAAAGTTGCTCAAAAATGAAGCCAATTTTAATTTATTTTAACACACACACACATACATTTAAGTAAGCAAGTATTGGGGTGCCTGGGTGGCTCAGTTGGTTAAGCGTCTGTCTTCAGCTCAGGTCATGATCCCAGAGTCCTGGAATCTAGGCCCACATCTGGCTTCCTGCTCATTGGGGAGCCTGCCTCTCCCTCTGCGCCCCTCTCCTGCTCTCTCTATCTCTTTCTCTCTGTCTCAAATAAATAAAATCTTTTAAAAAATAAGTTTGCAGATATTAAGGAGTAAGTCCACCACACATATAAAACACTATATCTACTTAAATGTATATAAATGTATGTTTTAATCTTTTTTTTTCTCATATATTCAGGAAGTGTTTCTGTAGTCCTGGCTCATTTGGCCCTGGTGTCCTCTCCCAGTTAAGCACCTACCATGCTATGTTCCCTGTGTGCCTTGATTCTGGGTCCATCCCAGTTGTGACAGCTAGCTCTGTTAATACGGAGGTAAGCAATATCAGTGAGCCCACCATTCTCCATTCTCCCACCTGTGCACCAAGAGAATAGAAATGAGCCCAAACTATGTATGTTGGTGGGGAAACGCACATCTCCAGAACATTATTTGTTCAGCTTTGAGAATAACACCAGGTCTCGACTCCAGTGGCTCCCCACTGCCTACACCAGCATAAAAACCAAACTCCTCAGCCTGATATTTGAGGTTACCACCCTCCTTCTCATTCTCATCTCCTTCCACTCCATCCATGAACCTCTCAAGCAAGACTGCAAATCACCACTGAAAATGCATATTTAGAAGCAGTTCAGTGATTTTCAAAGGTTCCCCAGTCTACTCTTTTTTTTTTAATATTTTATTTATTTATTTATTTATTTAAAGATTTTATTTATTTATTTGACAGACAGAGATCACAAGCAGGCAGAGAGGCAGGCAGAGAGAGAGGAGGAAGCAGGCTCCCCACTGAGCAGGGAGCCCGATGTGGGGCTCGATCCCAGGACCCTGAGATCATGGCCTGAGCCGAAGGCAGAGGCTTAACCCACTGAGCCACCAGGCGCCCCCTATTTATTTATTTGACAGAGATCACAAGTAGGCGGGGCGGGGGGGGGGAGCAGGCTCCCCGCTGAGCAGAGAGCCCGATGCGGGGATCGATCCCAGGACCCTGGGATCATGACCTGAGCTGAAGGCGAGGCTTTAACCCACTGAGCCACCCAGGCACCCCACCCCCAGTCTACTCTTAATTACCCATGCAACTGGCACGAGTTGTCCAGCTGCTACAAGGGGCCTCATGCTCAGATGCCAAAACTGGGTCTTTGCCTTGTATCCTGCACACTGTGCAGCCCCTACAAAGCTGCCTGCCACGATAGCCCTTCTCCTCCCCCTCCCCAAATCATTGGTGGTCAGGCTGCAAATGAAGTTGTCCCAAACCACAGCACCTGCCTCCCTCCTTGATTTATCATTGCTACTGTGTTCCTTCCATCAGGCTACACTCTACTCTTCCCTGCCCAAACCTAGTCTGTGTAACTCCCTCTGGCACAAGGCTTGTTCCACTGGCTATCTCCAGAGGCCCTATCTCTACATCCCTCAGTGGCTGCCAGTGTCCTCCTTGTCATCAGGTACCTGTATGCCTTGTCCAGAGTTATGCTCAGCAATCCCAAATGTTAAAAGTGGTATAGGAATGAACTGGAATGATAATCTGGTATGTGTCAGAACTTTGTAAAATGCTAAACATACATAAGGTCCTGATACTCCTGATCCTGAAACCACCTTCCCCCTTTGCCTAATGCTTCTGAGTCTACATTCTGTCCTGGAAATCTCATCTCTTCTCAGGGATCAGACCAAGACCTTACTACTCATGCACACAGTGCACCGTGGCCTCTATGAATTCCTAAAGCCCTCACTGTTGGCATTACTCTCAGTGACATCTCATTGGACCTTCCTTGGTGATCCAGACTCAGACCTGATTCTGCTGCCAAAAAGTTGTATTAAATTGACCCTCTGTTTGCTAGTCTGTAAAAGGAAGAGATTAGACAACACCTCTGGGCCTGTCTTTCTGTTCTGAGGTTTTATGTGTGTGGACTTTCTTCCTTCTTATCTAAACTTTGTTTCACTTTTTTTTTTTTTTTAAGAGAGGGAAGGAAAGAGTGAAAGAAAGAGAGGGAGAGGGAAAGAAAGAATCTTAAGTAGGCTCCATGCCCAGTACAAGGCTCCATCTCACAACCCTGAGATCATGACCTGAGCTAAAAATCAAGAGTCCGATGCTTAACTGACTGACCAGGGCATCCCTAAACTTCATGCTTTTAATTTCCATCACAACTTAGAGCATACTGCCAGGCTCACAGAGGCCCTATAAATGTATTTCTGGATTGGTAACTGAGTAACAGGTGTGTCCTACTGATAAGGTAAAGTGATTTTTTTTCACTTTTTTTTAAAGTTCATTTTTTCATTATTTTATTGTTTTCATCATAAGTGTAGTCTTTAAGCCCATCATCTATTTCACCCCCCACCCACCTCCCCTCTGGTAACCATAGATTTGCAGTCTATAGTTAAGAATCTGTTTCTTGGTTTGTCTTTTTTTCTGTTTTGTTTCTTAAATTCCACATATGAGTGAAATCATATGGTATTTATCTTCTTCTGACTTACTTTGCCTAGCATTATACTCTCTAGCTCTATCCATGTTGCAAATGTCAAGATTTCATTCTTTTTTACAGCTGAATAATATTCCATTTTATATATATACCACATCTTCTTTATCCATTCACTTATCGATGGATACTTGGGCTGCTTCCAAGTTTGGCTACTGTAAATAATGTTGCAGTAAACATAGGGATGCGTGTACCCTTTGAATTAGTGTTTTTGCTTTTTTTTTGATAAATACCCAGTAGTATGATTACTGGATTGTAGGGTAGTTCCATTTTTAATTTTTTGAGGAACCTCCATCCCATTTTCCAGATTACATTCCCACCAACAGTGCACGAGGTTTCCTTTCTCTCCACATTCTTGCCAACAGTTGTTGTTTCTTGTTTTTTTTTATTTTATCCATTCTGACAGATGTGAGGTGATATCTCATTGTGGTTTTGATTTGCATTTCCCTGATGATGGGTGATGCTGAGCAACTTTTCATGCATCTGTTGACTATCTGTATGTCTTTGGAGAAATGTCTGTTCATGTCTTCTGCCCACTTTTTTGTTTTGAGGGTGTTGAGTTTTATCAGTTTTATATATTTCACTTTGGACACTCCTCTAAGTTTATGCTTTCTTTCCCCATCTCATAACAACTGGATTGTTTCCTGGAATAAATTTAGTTAGAATATTAAAGCATAGCCAAAGGCCAGTGACCAAAACATCTATATTCTACAAATGCAGATTCCCAGGCACCAAACCTAGAGATTCTGACTCAGTAGGTTGGGTGGAAATCTGTGCTTGTGACAAGCCCCTCAAGTGATTCTGCAGCTATAGCCCTGAGTTACCCTTTGAGAAACATTACTCCAAGAAGTAAGGATTTATAGGACAATCCAGAGAGTAAAGATTTGGTAGCAGCATGTGACGTTTTCTTTCTTTGTGGAGAGAGGTCGGGTGGTCTCCTTGAGAGATGGAGCCTGGAAGGCAGGGGAGTGCCCACCACTGGTTTCTTTCTGTAGCAGGTTGAACCTTCCACAGCACGGGAGCTAGAATAGCCCATGCTCTTGGACTCACACGTAACCTCCATGCCTACTCTGTTCATGACCTTATTGTGTGAACATGAGGGTAGCCAAGGCCAGAGACTGGCTGAGGATAACTAGAAGAGTCATTCTGTTTGGTTGAGTAATGCCTGTCCTATGGGAGATGCTTTCTTCTGGGCATCAATGTAGGTTACAAAGATGTTCACACTCCATGCTCACTATCTTGGTCCACTAGTCACATGCCTCTTTCGAACATACCTTCATCCCCAATCTCCCAATGTTTTCAAGTCCCTGACCAATTGGCCAAGCTACTCACGATTGCCCAGAAGCCTTTATGCATGCTTGCCTTGGGCCATTTCTCTTTCTTCACAAAGTAGATGACTTGATGTACTGCCTGACTCCATTCTTAGGAGGATACTCTTCACTGCAATCCCTGAGGGCCCTCTAAGTGAGCATGCACTACAGTAGCTGTCTATTTTTGTTTGACACCTACATACCAACTGACCTGTCCATGAACCCAACAGCATTTTTCCTCCTGTCAACTAGTCATAGGAGCCCTCTATGTTATCTGTGGAGAGCTGACTCCAGGATGGCCCCATGATCCCCACCTCCAGGTGTTCACTGTCTTGGGTAATGCCCTTCCCTTCAGTGTAGGCAAGTCCCGTGACTTGCTTCTGTCAGTGGACTATGGCAAAGATGATGGGGTGTACATGTGTATGTGTACTTGATACACCATATAAGATTGTAACATCCACCTTGGAAGGACACTCCATGTGCCTGTTTGCTGTGAAGAAGCAAGTGGCCATGTTATGAGCTACCACATGGAAAGGGATGTGTGACAAGGAGCTGAAGGGGGCCTCTGGCTAAGAGCCAACAAGAAGATAAACCCCTCAGTGTGGCAGTCTGCAAGGGGGTGGATTCTGATAATAACCACAGGGAGCTGGAAGTGAATCTATCCCCACTGGTGCTCAGACGATACCACACTCTTGATTATAATGCTCAGATAATATCAATGCCTTGATTACAGCTTTGTGAAAACCCAAAGAAAAGGACCAGTTATGTCCCAAGTGCTGACCCACAAAAACTGTGAAATAATATGTGTTGTCAGAAGTTGCTAAATTTGTAGGAATACTGTTATTCAGCAGTAGAAAACTAATACACAGCCAGATATGTGTGACCTGAGAGAGAGGCTCTGGTACAGCATGGTAGGTGACATGGGAGCCTGGGCCACTTGCTCACGCAGGTCACTTGCTCACTCAGGTCCCTATGCATTGTTGTTCCCAGGCTTACCACTTCCATTTTGTGATGGAAAGCTGCTAGTTCCTCCCAACCTTGGTGAATTTGACAGAATCCAGCTCGTGGGGGGTAAATCTGGATATCTGGTCACTTAATGTTCCCTAGTTAGGTACTTAATCTATCCAGGGCTCAGTAGCACATGGGGATCTCTTTTCCAAATGATTGTCTCCTGCAGATGGCACAGATCTACATCAGGACCCCGGAGCTTTTATGTCGTGCTTCTACTCTTCTCCACGTGACATCTTTTCTCACTAATACCAGCAAGTCTACCTGGTCGTACAGCCCACTGATCATAGTGCCCGTGCCTCTGTGATGCTTGCATGTCAGCCTGGATCTGCTGGCAATTTTCCTTGTCACTAAGTCAGTAAGGGACAGCAGTACTTCTAAATATGAAATATGCTGCCCCCAGAAACCAAAAGGACTGCCAGGCATTGTGCTTTTTTCTTAGTTACATGAGATAATAATTTGTCCTAATTTGGTGGGAATGGGAGAATATGCCCACCTTGCACCAAACCACTGGATCCCTAGGGATGTCCCTGATGTGGTGATCCCCTGAATCATTTAGCCTTTTTTTCTGTCCTCTGGCTTGCATGTCTTACCCAATCCTCCACTATATTTGCCATTTCTTATTCACCTGATCACTAATATAATACATTAATGTGATTTTTTGCAAAATGTCCAGATGGTCCAGGTCCTTAAGACTATGTTCTAGGAAAGGGCAGATTTAACATGGCTCAAAGGCAACACTGTGAATGTATACTTGTCCTGTCCCATGTGAATGTGAACTACTCTGATCATCGAGGATTGAAAAGAATACATTTATGAGATTGATGGCCATATAACTTTGTATCCAAGGCCATTTTAATGTGATCTAGCAAAGATACCATATTGGGCTCATAGCTGCAGTTGGGTGGCTACTACTTGGCTGAGTTTATGGTGACCCACTGTTATCCTCCAGAATACACTTAGTGTTTGTAGAAGACATACTGTGTTAATGGAACTGGCCTATGATGCGGACCACCATTCCTGCCTACTTCAGGTATTTCAGGGTAGCACTAATATCTGCCACATGCCTTCATATGGTGGTGTTTTTTATTTACTATCTTGGCTGGGAAGGTTAGAATGGTTTCACAGAATTCTACTTGGCATTCTCCACTGTGATAGCCCTTTATCCCACTGGCCAAGGAACCAGTGTGCATTCTGCCAATACCTAAGCATGGCCATTCCATTATTCCTTTGGGAACCAGGGAAATTACCAGCAGATGACTGTGTGGAGCAGGGTGAACCTACCATGAGTCAGACCTAAGACAATTCCATTTATTACCCTATCCTTTATCCACCCCACTTCCAAGAGGGGAGTTAAGATGCTTTGGGCCCCTGGGTATCTCAACTCAGACCATGTATCCAATAGTCCTTAAGGTTTTGTATTCCTCTTTCCTTCAGTGTATAGTTATATGAGTAAAAGTCTTTGGAAAAGGACTAAGGAAATCATTACCTCAATTTTTTCCCCCATGGTGTTTACAGGGTTTTTTCATGAGCTACTCTGTCAGTAGAAAACTGACAGCTCAGGTCTGGAAACTGAGAAAGTGATCAAGACTTATTGTTGTGGCTGTGGTCAGCCTCCTTATCATCCATCTTGGATTTATTTTGATTCTGTAGACTAGCAATACTCTCATTTGCTGTTCATCTATGATGTCTCTCAGGATGCTATGCTGTATTAACCTCTTCCCTAGCTCTCTATGAGTCAGACCTCTCTGCCCCTGACATTGCCACTCATGGTAAGTTAAACATGGCTTACTTTTGAAGGTTAAGTGTTGTCATTTGGCTTCTGTTTGGGAAGTCTACTGTCCCCATTGCTATCAAAAAGACCCTACTTTGTCCTAACATTTCCTACCAGTGGCCTTGGCCTATGGAGGACAGCCCACCATTGAGCTTCTTCTTTAAGATTTTATTTATTTGACAGAGACACAGTGAGAGAGACAACACAGGCAGGGGGAGTGGGAGAGGGAAAAGCAGGCTTCCTGCTGAGCAGGAGGCCCACTGTGGAGCTCTATCCCAGGACCCTGGGATCACGACCTGAGCCAAAGGCAGACAATGACTGAGCCACCCAGGCACCCCATCATTGAGATTCTTAATACTGGAGCTCCACTCATCAGCACATCTCGTGTCACTTTGGACAAGAACACTGTATCCTAAGAACAGAGGAGGCTAGTAGCTTTTTTACCTTATGTAGTATATCCCAGTCAAGTGTCTGATTTCTTCCCACAGTACTTGACACTGCACAGCATTTCTGCTTAGTGTGGGTCACTGCTTTCTCCAAGTTTCCAAGGGACAACCAAATACTATCACCTGAACTCTTTGCCGGGATATTAAACCACACATCACAGGTTTTTCTCTCTTTTCCATCCAATGCAGTACCATATATGCTCTTCCACTTGGCCAATTAGTTTGTGTTACCCACTTCTGTAGCTCCTTCAGCATACAGTCCTTTCCTACCACTAGCTGGCCCTGCGTTTCTTTGACCTAGATATAGCTCTGATGGTCAAGAGTGGAGAGTAGGGTAGACTGTTGAGCAATAAGGGGAGATATGTGTTGTGTTAGAAGGCAGAAACTTCTGCGTTATCAAGCTTATACATACATTCACAAGAGAAAAAGCATCAGCCTTTAAAGGGAAGAATGGGCTACTTAAAGAAATATGGAAATTTAAGATTTTCAAATGCATCAACCCAGATGACCCTATTTCAAGTTTCAGCTTTTTCCAATGAGGACTTTGACCTTGGTGTCATAGCTTTGTTAAAAGAGAAATGAATAAACATAAAATTAATATCATGCTGAACTTATACCAAACAAAAATTTATAGTCACTCATTTGGAGAAGACCCAGATCACCCTTATGGGCTAGGGAAAAGGCCTGCAGCAAAAATAGCATTTTAAAAAGGTCAGATTTCAATAATTTAAGAAAAATTCAGGGACGCCTGGGTAGCTCAGTTGGTTAAGCGGCTGCCTTCGGCTCAGGTCATGATCCCAGCATCCTGGGATCGAGTCCCACATCGGGCTCCTTGCTCGGCAGGGAGCCTGTCTCTGCCTCTGCCTGCCTCTCTGTCTGCCTGTGCTCACTTGCTCTCTCTCTCTCTAATAAATAAATAAATAAATAAAATCTTTAAAAAAAAAAAAAAGAAAAATTCAGAACTGAGGTAAGACATGGGTAAAGATAAAAAGGGAGGGTGCCTGGGTGGCTCAGTGGGTTAAAGCCTCTACCTTTGGCTCAGGTCATGATCTCAGGGTCCTGGGACCGAGCCCCGAATTGGGTTCTCTGCTCAGCAGGGAGCCTGCTTCCCTTCCTCTCTCTCTCTGCCTGCCTCTCTGCCTACTTGTAATCTGTCAAATTAATAAATAAAATCTTTAAAAAAAAAAAAAGATAAAAAAGGAGTCTTCAAATTTGTTTGGAGCCCACAGGGCATGTATCATGGTGAGGTTAAACATTATTATCAATCTTTTCATTTAAAAAAAAAATTTTTATTTATTTGACAGAGATCACAAGTAGGCAGAGAGGCAGGCAGAGAGAGAGGGGGAAGCAGGCTCCCCGCCGGGCAGAGAGCCAGACGTGGGGCTCGATCCCAGGACCCTGAAATCATGACCCGAGCCAAAGGCAGAGGCTTTAACCCACTGAGCCACCCAGGTGCCCCTCAATCTTTTCATTTTTATTGAGCGTCTGCACCACCAGATTTCTGGGCAGAGTTCTGGGTTAGAAAAAGACCATTAGCTGTATGCCCGGGTGCTCCCTCTCACTAATGGCCCATCAGTAATACAGGTATAAGCCAAACGTGTTCAAAAGGGCAGACTTCGGGGCGCCTGGGTGGCTCAGTGGTTAAGCCTCTGCCTTCAGCTCAGGTCATGGTCTCAGGGTCCAGGGACTGAGCCCCGCATCGGGCTCTCTGCTCAGCGGGGAGCCTGCTTCTCTGCCTACTTGTGATCTCTGTCAAGTAAATGAATAGGGTCTTTGAAGAAAAAAAAAAAAAGGCAGACTTCGCCGTCAGATGTTTCTCCCTTTAAAGCACAGTTTGCCACACGACGACGACCTCGGAGGCAGGGGACAGGATTATCAGGGTTGCCCTCTTCTGGCGAGGGACCCACTCCACCCTCCCCATTCCCAGTCTTTCTTTGGGGTGAAGGAGGTTGTTAGCCGAATTGTGTCGCCGCAGAAAATCTGGGAGATGCCCCAGGGATACCAATGAAGTTCGCAGTGCCACACAAGGTCCGCACACTCGAGCCTAAAAAGAGAGCCGGCCCTTGCAGGCCCTCCGGGGACACGGGTTCGGGAAGAGGAGCACGCCTCTCCCGCCCCCCACGTAGCGAGGCAGCGGCAGGCCCTTCCCCGCCCACGTTCGCTGTGCACGCCGGGTCCGTCGTCCCGGCGGCCCCTCCGCGTCGGTCACGTTCAGAGCGCCCTTGTCCCGCGGCCTCCAGTCGGAAGAATGCACGAGAACAGCTGGAACTTTATTTACCCCTCGTAAGTCGTTCTCGCTCCAGTCTAGGTGTCCCTAAAGCCCGTCTCACCTGCGCACAAAACACGGCTCAAGAGCCAGCGGCTCCGCGCTCCGGGAGCGCGCGCGACGGGCCGGAAGTGACGCGTTCCGTGCCCGCGTATTCCCGCCCTGCTCTTCGCCTGCTTCTCGGTGGCGGGAACCGGGGCGACGGTGCTCACGGCGGCGAATGTAAGTGCCACCCGGTGTAGCGGCTCGGGGCTTCCTAGGCCTGAGAGTCTCACACTTGGGAACGAAGCTTAGACTTGGCGACCACCCCACCCTTTTTCTGTCCCTGAAGCCCTGGGGACGCGCCAGCGGCGTCCAGCCTCAGCAGACTAGAGGCTGAAAGGCCCAGGCAGTGCCAGGAAGTACGGGGAGCTGGGGATAACAGGTGATTAGCCGGAGGAATTGTGAGGGTAGCCTACGCTCTCCTCAGCTCCTGCGCCCTTGATACCCCTGCGATGTCTCCCCACTCCGCACTCATTCGCGAAAATGGTAGCTCCGTACAGCATCTTTCAGGGCCCTGTTTTGGGCGATAGTCCTGTTAAGTAATTACTGCATCCTGTGGCAGGGATGGAGTGATCCAACAACGTTAAAAAAGCTTGGCTGTTTACAGCTGTTAGCCACTCATTTATTGAGTATCCAAATCCAAGCACGGAAGTGTGTGTATACAGAGGTACGCTTTTTCTGTGTGTGTGTGTGTGTTTTAAATAAAGTGGAGTCTAATTGACATACAGATAAGTTTCAGGTGTACAACAGTTATTAGACGTTTGTGAAATTATTTAGTATATACCCTATGCTGTACATTACATTCCGTGACTTTTTTTTTTAATAACTGGAAGTTTGTACTTCTTAACTACCTTCCTCCTTTTTGCCCCGTCTCTTCTGACAAGCACCAATTTGTTCTATGTATCTATGAGTCTGAGTTTTTGTCTGCTTTGTTTTTTAGATTACACATGTAAATGAAATCATGCAGGTTTGTCTTTCTGACTTGCCTATTTTCATTAGTATAATACCTGAAAGATCCATCCATGTTGCCACAACTGGCAAGATTTCATTATTTATGGCTTTACATGTGTGTATCACATCGTTATCCATTCATCCATTGATGAACACTTAGATTGTTTCCATAAGTTGCCTTTTGTAGTGTTGCACTGAACATAGGGGTGCATATATCTTTTTGAATTAATGATTTTAGGTTTTGTTTTGTTCTTTTTTCTGGATAGATACCCAGTAGTGGAACTGCTGGATCATATGGTAACTCTCTTTTTAATATTTTGAGGAAACTTTATCATAGTGTCTGCACCAATTTACATTCCCACCAACAGTGCATGAGGGCTTTCACAATTCTTTTATTTAACTTTTATTGATTTAATCTTTTATTAGATGCCTTACTGAATGGCCTTGTCTCCTTTTACAGCATGGGAAGCTGAGTCTTATAAATGGTAATTCAGTCACCAGATAATATGGACCATCTGTTGTGTACCAGTTACTGCTCTTGCCACTGGGGAAAGACAGTGAAAAAAGTAGAATTGCCACAGATGCTGGGGATTTTCAGGCAAGCTAATGATGCTTTTCTGTCTCTAAAACAGCCTTCTGCTGTCTGGAAGAAAGTTTACCTGAATGGGGTTTTTTTGTGTTTTTTTTAAGATTTTTTTTTTTTTTTAATTTATTTGGCAGAGAGGGAGACAGCTAGAGAGGGAACACAAGCAGAGGGAGTGGGACAGGGAGAAGCAGGCTACCTCCTGAGCAGGGAGCCAGATGCAGGGCGAAGGCAGACGCTTAAGGACTGAGCCACCCATGCGCTCCCTACTTGAGTGTTAATAGTAGTTATCTTTTTGGTGAGATTTTTGTATGCCTTTTTAAAACAACTCATACTTTTCTTGTTTGTTTTGAATCCTTCCGATGAGCATGTTATTAACAAAAAAGCTGTTTTCATTTTAACAGAACTATCCCCAGCCCAACCCCCCCGCCCAGAGGAGGTCCTGAAAGCAGTTTTTGGCTCTATCAGTGAAACAGGCCCTTGAGTGGAGTTCTTGGTTGAGAAAAAGAAATGGAAGTTCTCATTTGTGGTCCCAGCACTCCTCATTGCTTAATCCATTCCAGGGTCTGAGCTAGAGCTAGGTCCATGACTGGAATGGAAGAGACTGTAGAAGCCCATGGACAGTTTGGCCACTAATGACATCATATTTGTCAAAAAATGTGGAACTCTTAAAAAATTTTTAGTCATAAGATTTATCTTTGATCTGTAACTTTCACTATAAATAGATTCTAAGTTCCTCAGGCACTTTGGCCTCTTTAATTGTCCCTGTAGCTCTCAGTACAATATATTTATTTAGAGGATGCTAGGTCATGAGGTGATGACCTTTATTTGGTAAGTAATTATTGGACTATTATGCACAAGGTTAAGTGTGCTAGGTGTGCTTTCTCGCTATACTTTCTCGTAATGATTTCAAAAGAACTTTTCCTTTTCTGTCTTGCCTCTGGTCAGGGTGAAGTAACCATGCAGGCTTTTCTAAAAGGCACATCTGTTAGTACTAAACCACCACTGAAGGATCGAGGAGTAGCTGCCACCGCTGGAAGCAGTGGAGAGAACAAAAAAACCAAACCTGTCCCATGGGTGGAAAAATAGTAAGAATGCTTGTATTTTTCTTGACATAGTTAATAAATTACTTCTCTAACCAGTTTTAGTCACTTTTTTTATTGTTGTTACTTAAGAGGAGGATGATTTACTTTGTTTAGATGTCCTTGAAAATCCCAAAAATGTTAAGTCCTAAAACCTTGCAATGAAAAGTACCATCAAATGATCTAGCTTAATTACTTTAAAGATGAACAAAGGTCTTTCCTATAACTCAGGTCTATGGCTTTAGGGATTAAGATATAGCAAGAGAAAACAGAATTTAGAATGTGGCCATAAGCTCTTGGTCAGGAGTTCTACATAAATCCAAATAATCTGTTACCTCTTTCATTACAGATGAGTGGAAATTATTGAGGTTTGTTCATACATTTTTGGCAAAAACACTTGAAGTGGCTAATGAAATTTCAGTCAGCTAAGTGATAATACGACAAGTAGTTGTAACCCCTGGTGTAGCCTCAATTATTATCAGAAGTTTGTGGCTTACGTACAGGTCAAATAAGACCCTCGTGTTTTGTTTGGCACCAAAAATGATTTTTAAAATATGAAATTTCACATAAAAACCTAGATTTTTAATTAAAAAAATTAACTGTACAAAGGGAAAAAAAAATCTAGATTTTTCAGCTTCTTAAGAGATTAGGCAGAACTAGAAGCAGGTTCTCACTTGACAACAGTTAGATGGACCTGAGTGCTGCTTCTCATTCTGGAAAGGTCATATGTTCCTCAGTTTATCATAGTTCCTTCTGTTTTCTCTTGCCTTATACTCTGCCTTCTTTTACTCTTGTTTTCTCCCTGGCCCCTGCAGGTATTTGAATCTGAAACCCTAGTTTGTAACTTACACTGGTTTCCCTAGAAAACATTATCTGACCTAAAATTCCTACCTGGCATTGACTTGATTGATTAGAAATGTATAAATCAAAGAAGAGCTTCTGGCTAGCTAAGTAAGCACAATACCTAATCTTAGGATTAGGAGTGTAACTTTGTTCCAGCTTCTCTTAAAATCACCAGTTTAATGTTGTAAGATGAAAAATGTATGTTACTATTTTTCATCTTGGTTAAACTTGTTACTTAGTTAGCCCTCAATCAAGTCACTAGGTAGGCATTTTTTGTGCAGTTAGGTGATGGATGAAATTGGTATTAATCAATTAACTATATTAACCAAAATAGTTGCCTGAGGTTATTAAATAGTTCTTCCTTTTCAGCTTAAGTGCATGATCTTGTCAAAATACAGTACTTTCTAGGCAAGTGTTCACTTTGAATTTTTCACCAGTTGACATTTGTGGTGCAATCAAATCTTTTTGCTTAATTTTTGTAAGTATTATAGATGCAAATTGCATTTATAAAGGGAAAAATGACTTCACTACTTCAGTATGTATTACCTTAAGGTAAATATAAATGGTGTTTCCACTTGCTTCCAATTATGAAAGTTTCTGATTTTATTACCAATATATGAGAATTATCATTGATGTTTTAGTAAAAGGAACACTTAAGACTTTTCTGTGGCTACTATAATACGCTAAATAATCCCTGGGCTTTTTTCCAGTCGCCCAAAATGTGTGGATGAAGTTGCTTTCCAGGAAGAAGTGGTTGCAGTGCTGAAAAAGTCTTTAGAAGGAGCTGATGTGAGTAGCAGATGATGTTTCATGTCATTGGGAGATTTAAGATTTAATTTACTCATTCTTTTCCTTCCTTTGATAATCAAATGCCTGCTCCCCCTTAAATACTAGCTGTATATGCAGTAGGCCCTTGATAACTGTTTGTACAACGATGATGAGTTCGACAATTACTTACTGAAGAATTTATACTTAGGGCATTGTTATGTAGTACTTAAGTAGAGACCATTGAATAAGACATACAGGGTTTCTTTTCTTGTGAACTTTGATTTTGGTGGGGAGAAGCAGAATACATGTGGAAGCCAAATAAATAAGAAAATAATCGATAATAATATGCACTATAAAGAAGAGTTAGATTCTTTGAAAGTATAATTGCTCACCAAATGTTAGGATTTGGTTTGAACTTCAAAAAAATGAGTATTTAATTCTGCTTATAGCATTGTGTCTTCTGCTGTCCAAATGTGGCATAAAAAAAATTCTAGAATGACTTGCATTGTAGAAGAGTTAGAGACAAGATAACCCTATCAGAAGAATTAGCAGCTTAAAATTGTATATGATGAATTGCTTTAAGAGCTCAGTGAAAGAAGGGGAAAAGTTGCAGATAAAAGTAAGGTATGGTTTTTGCTTTATTCCCAAGGAAGATTTGCTTCCTTCCTTTCAAACTGGCTACTTTGAATTAGAGGTTCTTTGGGCTTTTGCTGCCACTATTCACTTCCTGGAATTACAGTATAATAGAATATATTTTGAAAGAAGTTATGTTTATTACTATTCAAAATCTTTTTCTGGGGTGCCTGGGTGGCTCAGTCGGTTAAATGGCTGCCTTTGGCTCGGGTCATGATCCCAAGGTCCTGGGATTGAGCCCTGCTTTAGGCTCCCTGCTCAGTGGAGAGCCTGCTTCTCCCTCTCCCTCTTCCTGCCACTCTGCCTACTTGTGCTCTCTCTATAGCTCTGTCAAATAAATAGATAAAATCTTTTTAAAAAATAAAATAAAATCTTTTGGGGGGGGGCCCTGGGTGGCTAGGTCGGTTAGGCAGCTGCCTTCAGCTCAGATCATGATCCCAGGGTCCTGGGATCGAGCCCCAAATCGGGCTCTTTGCTCAACAGGGAGCCTGCTTCCTCCTCTCTCTCTGCCTGCTTCTCTGCCTGCTTGTGATCTCTGTCTGTCAAATAAATAAACAAAGTCTTAAAAAAAAAAACCCTAGTTGGTTCTTTGAAAAGATAAACAAAATTGATAGACCTTTAGCCAGATTCATCAAGAACAAGGACTCAAAATCAGAAATAAAGGAAGAGAAATAGCAAATGACACCACAGAAATACAAAAAATTATGAGAATATTATGGAAAAGTATATACCAACAAACTGGACAACCTAGAAGAAATGGATAAATTTCTAGAAACGTACAATCTTCTAAAACTGAATCAGGAAGAAATAGAAAATTTGAATAGGCTGATTATTAGTAATAAAATTCAGTCGGTAATCAAAAACTCCCAGCAGCCAAAAGCCGAGGACCAGATGGCTTCACAGGTGAACTCAACTAAATATTTATTTATTTATTTTTAAAGATTTTTATTTATTTATTTGACAGAGATCACAAGTAGGCAGAGAGGCAGGCAGAGAGGAGGAAGCAGGCTCCCTGCTGAGCAGAGAGCCTGATTCGGGGCTTGATCCCAGGACCCTGGGATCATGACCTGAGCTGAAGGCAGAGGCCTTACCCACTGAGCCATCCAGGCACCCCTCAACTAAATATTTAAAGAAGAGTTAATACCTATTCTTCTCAAGCTATTCCAAAAAATAGAAGAGGAAGGAAAACTTCCAAATTTGTTCCATAAGGCCAACATTACCCCAATACCAAAACCAGTCAAAAAGCTTAGGAGGTTCTTTGGTGTTTGTTTTTAAGTAGTGAAACTCATAGCCTGTATCTTAAGCTGTATGCTATGTAATAGCATAATGTAATAGTCTTCAATTAATATATTTATCTGTGCATTGGTTTATTTATTAGGCACATGTTGAGTACTACACAAGATGCTGAGAATACAGATAGGAATAGAACAAATAAGGTTCTTGACCTTAAGCTTACCATCTAACAAGGTAGACAGGTATTTTATAATTTAACCAAAACACTAAATAAAGAACAATAATTGCAGATTAATGTATATAATTAAATAATTAGAAATTGGATTAAGTGCAACAAAGACTGATGAGAGAGTAACAGAGGAGTTCCACTTTAGATTGGGTGTTCAGGGAAGGCTTCTGACTTGTAATGCTGTAGAAGCTGGGGAAGCAGAAAAAAAGCAGTCAGACCCTAGCTCATGGGGGACAGTATAGGCCATAAAGTGCTTAGTTGGAGTTCATTGTAAATTGGAGCCTGGAAAGGTGAGCAGATCATGGATGTCCATAAAGAGAGGTTGGTTTTTGTTTGTCTGGTTTGGTTTTTCTGGGTGGAGTGTGAAACCAGTGAATAGTCTTAAGTAGCTAGCAGGGTGACATCTAATTTGGGTGAGGAGTAGATGGGATGCTCGAGGGTTAGGCAAGAATGGAAGCAGATAAACTGCTGCCTAGTTTCCCATGTGCAGTGAAAGGACATACTGAAAAGTACAGTTTTATGACAGAACTCAGTAGAATTTAGTACATTTACCAGTCTGTACCACAGATTAGTTGCCTGCTTGATAGGAGCCAAGCTAGTGAGGTATGAGGTATAAAAGAAGATAATTTAGTGATTTACTCTTACCCTTTCTTCCTGTAAGTAATTTTCCCTGCTATATTTGGGCTTCTCTACAGGGTATAAAATCATAGAATAGAGTCCTGCCAGGCACTTAGTAAACTCTTTTTTCCCCCCTACTCTTGGAACATGAGCTCATCCAGAGCCCTGAGAAGTCTTTTTCATTCCTTTTTCCTCTGTATTAGCCAAGCTGAAGTTCTCCTTTGGTCTGTTTCCCCCTTGAAGCAATGGACATCTTTATAAAATAGAAAATCTTGCCCACTCCTGAGCAGAGGGTGGGATGGGAAACAAATAGAAGCCTGAGATTCCCTTCAGGAAAAAAAGGGGTTTCGAGGTGCCTGGCTGGCTTAGTCGGTGAAGCTTTGCACTCATGATCTCAGGGTTGTGAGTTCAAGCCCCACAGTGGGTGTAGAGATTACTTAAAAATGAAATCTTTTTGGGTGGCTCAGTTAAGCATCTGCCTTCAGCTCAGGTCATGATCCCAGGGTCCTGGGATGGAGCCCCATATGGGCTCCCTGCTCAGCAGGGAGCCTGCTTCTCCCTCTCCAGCTCTCCTGTGCTTGTGTTCCCTCTCTTGCTATCTCTCTGTCATAAATAAATAAAATCTAAAAAAAAAAAAAAAATCTTTTAAAAAAAGAAACATTTCTAATTTCTACTTTGAAAACTTCACCTAAGTATATTGGATATAGAACAGTCATAAATATTGCTTCAGCTTAAGATGTTAGACATTTTTGGGGGGAAAGTATAATATTATGTGAAAAAGTAGGATTCACAACTGCTAATAGTGTGATACTGATTATATTAAGAAATATTTGTAATCAGATATGTGCCCTATTAGAGGAGTTGTTGCACTGTTCCATAGAGATTTTCAATCATCACTTTCATCTGTTTGTACCAGAATACGATTTTAAAAAAAATAATACTTAATTTCTACAGCTCCCTAATCTCTTGTTTTATGGGCCACCTGGAACTGGAAAAACATCCACTATTTTGGCAGCAGCTAGAGAGCTTTTTGGGTAAGTTGAAATCTCTCTCTTTTTTTTTTTAAAGACTTGACACCAAAAATCTCTGCTTTTCTTTAACTAAAAGTTTGTATTTGGTTTCTCTGTAAGGTGATTATTTCTGTATTTTTTATTAATTCAGTGGGCCCATTTCCAGTTCCTCCCCTCCAGTAAATAAGCTTGCTTACATCTTTTGCAGTCTTCATTCTAGACCTTATTCAAATGTTTGAATGTACTACACCATAGGAAGCCTCATGATGTTTTCATCACTTTAACTTTTTCAGTTTGATTTTGGACCCCAAAGGCCCTGTCTTTAGTCATGCCAGTGCTTTCATTACTCTCTGAATGGTTGTGTTCACATTTGTATCTTTGTGTGATAAGATTTGCTGTGTCTCATGCTAATGACCCCACACCACTCCTTCTAGAGTTCTTTCTTGCTCTGGCCTTTCCAGGCCCTGCCTCGAGTGGCTAGGCCAGCTCCTTGCCCTCAAGTATCTTGAATGTTAGGAGAGTATGTAGTGGTTGATGTAGAATTCCAGGTACTCTGTGAGCCACTTTCTTAGATTCTTCTTCCAGGATTGACCGTCTTGCCTTACCAACCATTGTAGAGGAGACTTTAATATATATATATGATATATATCAGCCCAGATATATATCAGCCCAGGTATTATATCTCTAAAACATGCACCAATAGCAAAGTCTATCTTGATTGCTTCTTGGCCTTTTGACTAAGATCAAGTGTACCAAAGACTATCTTGAATTTATCCAGAACTTTTGTATCAGGCATATGGTCAAAGGATACACCTGAAATCCTACATGTGAAAATAATCAGATGCCTCTAAAACCACCAAATATGTGCAGATAATTAGTTCTATTGAAATGTAAAGGAAGAAAAAAAGGGGAAAGTGCTGTGAATCTAATATTTTATTTGACAGCAATTTTTATTTCTCAAGGAAATTATAAAAGAGCTTTTTTTATTATTCCTCAACTCAGAAACAGCCTGAATCAGTTTTAGCAATGTAGTCATAATGAAACCCAAGTAGTTTGTTAATAGTTCTTTGAGAGAAGGTCCGTCCAAATTAGATAATTATTAAAATATCCTGTTAAAGGGACGCCTGGGTGGCTCAGTTGGTTAAGCGGCTGCCTTCAGCTCGGGTCATGATCCCAGCGTCCTGGGATCGAGTCCCACATCGGGCTCATTGCTCGGCAGGGAGCCTGCTTCTCCCTCTGCCTCTGCCTGCCTCTCTGTCTGCCTGTGCTGGATCTCTCTCTCTAACTAATAAATAAATAAAAAATCTTAAAAAAAAAAAAAATTAAAAAAAAAAATATCCTGTTAAAAATAGTGTGTGTCCTTAGAGAACTAAACTTAATTATGAATTCCACATTTCATAGTATATGTGGTTTTAAAATGGAGAATATATGCACAGAGCTTTATGATTGTGCCCATAAAAAATGCTTAGGAGGATAACAAGGTATTTAGGAAAACTAAAGACAAAACTAAGTCCCAACTCTTGTTTTTTTAACTAAAAAATAAATCTGTATATAGTAAAGTAGAGGGAAGTTTTAAAAACGAAGACTTGACTGGGTGTGCCAGTTATTTTGATTTTGATTTCTCAGATAACCTAATGGTGAGCTACTTTTAATAATTGTTTTTTAAAAACTCACTTAAAAAAAAAACCTATTTATGTTTTAATCCAGTAATAGTCCTTATAGCAAGCTACCTAATGGAAACAATTGAAAATATGCTCTATTACAGCATTATTTAAAATTGTACCATATTTAAAACTACCTAAATATCTAACAATAGAGTTAAATTAAGTAAATGATGGTACAGTAATAGGATAGAATGTCATATTGTTACTAAAATGGTAACTACAATGGTTCTGATGATGTGGCAAGATGTTCATGGTATAATCTTAAGTGGAAAATTGGTTTAAAGTTTTATGAATTATGTGATACCATCTACCTGTTTTTTAAACTTAATGGAGAAAGAAACTGCATGTCTCTACAAAATAAAAAATACGAAAGTGATTGCATGACTTCCATCTAGTGTTTACTAGGTAGATTTTAAATTACTACAGAATGTGCAATTGTTAAAATGTGGTTCAAACCTCCGTTATTTATATGCTCTGTTATTTTTTGTATTTGTTTCATTTTGACATAGGCCTGAACTTTTTCGATTAAGAGTTCTTGAGTTAAATGCATCCGATGAACGTGGAATACAAGTAGTTAGAGAAAAAGTGAAGAATTTTGCTCAATTAACTGTGTCAGGAAGTCGTACAGAGTAAGTAAAGCTCACTTTTCCTTCTTTATACCATGTCATTGCATTTGTTTAAAATGCATGCTTCTGCCAAATGTCCAACTCCTTTTTTTATCTTGGAGCATATGGTTTTTTTTTTATTTTTTTAGTAATCTCTACAAGCAACATGGGACTCAGACTTACAACCCCAAGATTAAGAATTGTGTGCTCTACTGGGCCAGCCAGGCAACCGTTTATCTAATTTATTAAAGCCCAGAAATGACCTTTCCATTATAATACCTAATTTTAAATTGTTTAGGTGTCAAGGGTTTTGAACTTAATGTTTTTGTCTAAGGAGTATTTATTAATCGAATTTGGTAGTTTGGTGGTACGCTGCTAGTAAAAAAAATCCTGAATTTTTTTTTTTTTAAAGATTTTATTTATTTATTTGACAGAGATCACAAGTTGGCAGAGAGGGAGGGGGAGGCAGGCTCCCTGCTAAGCAGGGAGCCTGATGTGGGGCTCGATCCCAGGACCCTGGGATCATGACCTGAGCCGAAGGCAGAGGCTCTAACCCACTGAGCCACCCAGGCACCCCCCCAAAAATCCCGATTTTTGTTATTGTGTTATAAAAAAAGTTCTGTTAGATATCTTAAGCTTAGGTGACCATGGAAGTTATTGTCCAAACTGGGACACTTTTTAGATTAAAAGAGGAAGTATTATTAATAATTTAAATATGCCCTGAGTTCAACAGGGATGTTCAGTCAGCTGCTTATAATCCTTATGTGGCAAAGTTCTAAGATTAAATTTTTTTGGAACCTGGCATATATTTAAATTCTTATTGGAGCACACTTAAGAATTTGTAGAAGGTGGGGTGCCTGGGTGGCTCAGGGGGTTGAGCCTCTGCCTTCCGCTCAGGTCATGATCTCAGGGTCCTGGGATCGAGCCCTGCGTCGGGCTCTCTGCTCAGCAGGTAGCCGGCTTCCCCCTTTCACTCTGCCTGCCTCTCTGCCAACTTGTGATTGCGCGTTCTCTCTCTCTGTCAAATAAATAAAATATTAAAAAAAGAATTTGTAGAAGGTGAATGACTGATTTTTGGTTATCTACATTGGATTGACAATGTTTTTATATATATCCTATATTTGATAAGGGACTTCCATCAAGAAGTCATCCATTTTAATTATCAAGAGAAAATCCAATTTAAAAGGCAAAGGAATTGAGTAGACATTATACCACAGAAGATACAGTATTCCCCTTTAGCTATGATTTTAGTCAGTTTCCATGGTTTCAGTTGCCTACATTCAGCTGAAAGCCAGAGCAAATGATTCACCTTCTGACATAATCATCAGGTCATTAATAGTAGACTAACATCACAGTGCCTGTGTCATACCTCACTTTGTTTCATCACATAGGCATTTTACCATCTCACATCACAAGAAGGGGAGAGTACAGTCCAATAAGATATTCTGAGAGAGACCGCAGTTGCATAACTTTTACTATACTATATTGTTAAAACTGTTCTATTTCATTATTATTGTTATTAATCTCTTACTGTGCCTGATTTATAAATTGAACTTTTTCATAGGTGTGTGTGCATAGGAAAAACATGGCATATATATTTATATACTGTTTGATACCACCCGGGGCTTCAGGCATCTGCTGGGGTCTTGGGAACACATCCCCTGTGGATAAGGGGGGACTCCTATACAAAAGGCCCATAAAGACATTAGCCATGGAGTAATGCAAATCAAAACCATGATGAGATACGACTTTATGCATACTAGGATGGCTCTTAGCAAAAAGACAACATACTGGCAAGAATGTAGAGAAATTAGAACCCTTATACTTAGCTGGTTGGAATGTAAAATGGTACAGACATTTTGAAAATAGTTTGGCAGGTCCTCTAAAAGTTAAACATAGCCTAGGTGTATACCCACAAGAAATGAAACCATAGGTCTACTCAAAACTTGTTCAAAAGTATTCACTGCAGTGTTAGTCATAGTAGTGAAAACATGTAAACAACCCAGCTATCCATCAACCTATGAATGAATGAATAAAATGTGGTGTATCCCTTTGCCATATTATTTAGCAATGAAAAGGAATGAAGTAATGATATACTACAACATGGATGAACCTTGAAAGCATGCTAAGTGAAAGAAGCCAATCACAAAAGACAACTTATTAATCCATTTATATGCCGTGTGCAGAACAGGCAGATCTGTGGAGACAGAATGTAGAGATCCATGATTGCCTACAGCTGGGAGAATTGGAAGGCGTGATGGGCATGGGGTTTCTTTTTGGGACGATAAGAGTGTTCTAAAATTAGATTTTGGTGATATATGAATTTTAACTGTTGTTTCTCTAAATCAGTGGGAAGCCATGTCCTCCTTTTAAGATTGTGATTCTGGATGAGGCAGATTCTATGACCTCAGCTGCTCAGGCAGCTTTACGACGTACCATGGAGAAGGAGTCTAAAACCACGAGATTCTGTCTCATCTGTAACTATGTCAGTCGGTATGTATATTGCCCTAAAGATAGATGCTAGGCAGCCTTGTTTTGATAATCTTAATTAGGGAGAGGAAGAAATGGAAATAATGTTTCAAGACTGTAGTAATTTCTCCTCCATCGAATCTTGATTTGTTCTTGATAAAAATGGGGAAATCTTTAAACGCTTTTTTTTTTCCGTTTTATAGAATAATTGAACCTCTGACGTCTAGATGTTCTAAATTCCGATTCAAACCACTTTCAGATAAAATTCAACAGCAGCGATTACTAGACATTGCTGATAAAGAACATGTCAAAATTAGCAATGAGGTAATTACTAATTACTACAAATATTGTAATTACGAATTCCTTTGATGAATTCATAAGCAGTCCTGAAAGTATCACATGTGGTACTTTAATTTCTGATGCCTTCAGACAAAGTTAAGCTAAGAGCAACATTTGGAATGTCTAGGAATTATAGGTTAAGTCTTGTTTATCATCAGTATTTCAGAGCCTGAACTAGGGCATATTTCATACACGTAATGCAAATTCCAATAACAAATCTCTGCACAATGGTGAGATTTTAGTGTCCTAGTTACTATTTCCTTAAGGAGTGAATTTGGTGATGAAATTTTGGTATAGAAAGAGGATATGTAGACCTTATTCATTTTAACAGAATTTTACCATAATTTGAATCATCTTTGCTTTTTGTATTCCAGAAAATAGGATTAGAAATGTGGAACATTGTCTTTGCAAATTTCTTTTGAAGGCAAGAGTTCTCTAGCCTTCCACTGGACTGATGTTGTCTCCATGAATTCTGCCATCATAGGACTGATTAACATTCCCTTAAAACTGAAAAATAAGTTTTTTCCTCCCACTAGCTCTAGGCTAAACCTGTGTTTTTCCACTTTTATTAAGAAGTTTTTTCTTTTCAGGGAATAGCTTATCTTGTTAAGGTGTCAGAAGGAGATTTAAGAAAAGCCATTACATTTCTTCAAAGCGCTACCCGATTAACAGGTGGAAAGGAGATCACAGAGAAGGTGATTACAGACATTGCTGGGGTAAGAGCACAAGATACTAAAAGTTTTGGTTGGGCTTGGAACTCTTAGAAAATTTTCATCTAACAAAATGTATTCAGAATGCTGATGTGTTGGTGTTGTTTTAATCCATTTAGGCAGCTTTAACAAAATACCATAGGCTGAGTGGCTTATAAACAAATTTCCCAGTTCTGGAGGCTGGGCATTCCGAGATCAAGATACCTGTATAGAGTATCTGGTGAGGTACAACTTCTTCGTATGTAGACTCCTAGTTCAGACTCAGTTGCATTCTTCCTGGCAGAAAGGCCTTTAAAGGGCACTAATCCCGTTCATGGGGTTCTATTTTCCTGACCTAATCAACTTCCCAAAGTTCTCACCCTCTTCATGTCACAGTAGGGATTTTTAACATGAATCTTGAGGGCATTTAGTTTATAGCATGTGCCAAGTACTATGCTAGAAACAGTGTAATAAGGAAATAACCTGGAAGCATTGCAACACTTCAGGGATATAGCAGTTGAGATTTAATGGATATTCCTGTTCTTACAAATCTGACAAAATCATATATAAAGGGGCAGTATCCCATTTAGAGAAATCGCTTATGTCAGGGTTCATCTCTACTACTTTTTCAAGACTTGGTATGAAAAATGTCTTAGGAACTATCATGAAATTGATAGCATTAGTCCCCTTTATCTTCTGAGTATTATGGGCTTTCTAAAAGCAATCTCAATAGTGGCATCTTTACTAGGAAAGGGGGCACCTCCCTTAGTTCCCTTAAGCTAGTAAACAGATACTAGCCACTGCTGAGAAAGTTAGAACCATTTGGGTGCAAACCATCGTCCAGAATTTTTAGCTGCTCACCCCCTGACCAGCTATTCTTGTCCTATCATGGACCCAAACTTTAAACTATCAGAAGCAAAGAAAATCTTGCATACATCACAAATTTTATAAAAGCAAAATGCATCCCTATTACCATAGTGACTAATTTAATTATGTCTGAATCAGGATTAAAAGGTTACAGCTACCTGGAGAGCTTATTTCAATAGCTTCCTGGAGCTCGATAGGAACATGAGGCTCTTCCAAAGTTCTCATCCTTTGCCTTTCCAAACTTTAGGTAATACCAGCAGAGACAATTGATGGAATATTTGCTGCATGTCAGAGTGGCTCTTTTGACAAACTAGAAGCTGTGGTAAAAGTAAGTCACTTTACTGGTAACTTTGGGGAAGGAAAAAAAAAAAAAAATGAGCATACCAAATTCAACTCTCTTGCAGGGCTTAATTGATGAGGGCCATGCAGCAACCCAGCTTGTAAATCAGTTTCACGATGTGGTGGTAGAAAATGATAACCTTTCTGATAAACAGAAATCCATTATCACAGAAAAACTTGCCGTAAGTAGACATTTCTGCACATTTCAGCAAAATGTGTTAAATACAACCCAAAGGGAAATTTTCTTAACTTTTTAATTTTTTTACAGGAAGTAGACAAATGCTTAGCAGATGGTGCTGATGAACATCTACAGTTGATCAGCCTCTGTGCAACAGTGATGCAGCAGTTAACTCAGAATTGCTAAAGCCTGATCATTTTTGTAAGATTTCAGTTTTTAAAGTATGATTTGATAAAAATAAAATGACCAAAGCACCTTTAAAGTGAATATACAATTTATTTAACATTCAAACTTCATTAAGACATGTGCAATATGGCAATTTTACTGGGGGTTTAACCCTACCTAGGATATGATTGCTTGCTGGGGCTTAGCAACAGGGTCCAGTTCACACTTAGCACTAATTAAATACTTTATTGAATAAATACAATACCAAACAAAATGCATTCAAATGCTTTCTAAAAAAAAAAATCAATTTTAAAGGCCTTTCTATTCAGGCTAATGACAAACACAATAAAGGCAGATATGCTAGTTTAACATAATTGGCTGATTTTATACAGCACTTATATCTTTTAGTCCACAAGTATATTATTAAATGATAGAGAACATCTAATACAACCATTTCTACAGAACTAGGAAATAAATTTCTAATAAAGAAAGATTTTACAGACCCCATCTTTTATACCCAACCCCAACAGTCTAACTCTAAAGAGGATAAAGCCAATGCCTTTCCTCACAAGAGCTCACGACTAACGTCGCTTTGCTATCAAAATCTGTATTTCTGATCCGTTATGAGCATTGAGACAAGATTCAAATATTCCCAAAGAAAGAAGCACAATGCACGTTGTGATCGCCTATTCAGCAACAGCGAGCACTGCATTCAAAACTATCTCATCCCAGGAATTAAATAAGGTCAGCCACATTCATTGGCATTTCCTCCACTGTAGTATTGTAGAAAGTCTCAATGTCACGAAGAATCCTCTTGTCTTCTTCAGTAACAAAGTTTATAGCCACACCTTTCCTCCCAAATCGACCCCCTCTGCCAATTCTGTGTAAGAAAAAGAAATCAGAGCAGTTAGAATGTTACTTCTCACATATGGATGAACTACTGAACATGATGATCCACTTGTTAACCATCAGCTGCGGTTTACTTAATAGGGTTATAGTTCGTGCTTCTAATTGGAGCGCACTAGCTGCTAATCAATATCTAGAGGAAAAAAATCTTCCTTTGCAGTTAGTGCCAAAAGGATTCAAGGCTTGTCTGGCTGCAAAATGAGATTTTATCAGGTGTCTTGAGCATTACTTTTAAAGCAGATGACAGTATTGTGTTTGGGGTAGTGAAATTAAAGCCCATACCAAAGTGGGCCAGCCAAGAGCAGATGTCAGCCTGGGACAGATGTAAACACCAGGGATAAAACAAAAAGAACAGTTATGTAATCCATTTCGACGCACCTCTGGAACTGTAAACTGTAAATACAAATGCTGCAAGGTTAACTATTGTCTAAAACTTACTTTTTCCAGTGGGAAAACAAGTATTTGGTATGGTAACCCAAACTTATCACTGCTTTTTTGCTCAATTTCACACGTTGTAACTCAAAATTACTCAAACGTGTTTACCTCCAAAACAGCTTTCTACCTTCCTGATAGAAACCAGACAACACAAACCGCCTAACATAGATACAAAAATGCCTTGGCTGGAGCAACTTAAAAATATCAAATAATCATGACAAAAGAAAAACAAATATAAATACCGACTCGCTCTTTATTCAAACAGTGTGCTGTTTCGCTTATGATTCCACGTCCTAAATTACGTCAACGCCGTTTCTGAGCGCCATCTCGTCATCAACTGCTGCTATCGACTCCTGTATTTTTTAAAAAGTCTTTTTTTACATCATATAACAAAGTACAGTTCAATTTACTTAGGGATAAAGCCACTATAACTAAACCAGGGACTGCTCAAATTGCTACCAGACAACACCAAGAAAATCCCAACTACAGAGAAATCACCAAGAAAGCACATGGACACAAGAACTTCACTAGAAACTCAAAAGTAAGCTAAGACCAACAGATCTAAACAACCTGATCTGTGTAGTAAGTCCACAATTTGGGCAACATTTACGAGTGTTTTCCCACTGCAGATGACCAATCTTCCCAAATACAATTTTAGTTCTACCTTACCTAGTTATTAAGTCTTTTTGCTTCCCTGATACAAAGTTACCTTTCAAACAAATCAGTCCATAGAAAAACCACACATGAATTCATTTTACCAATACAGTAACAGCCAAAATGCCACCTACTCACCTGTGAATATAGTTTTCACGATTGGTAGGTAGATCATAGTTTATAACCAATGACACTTGTTGCACATCAATCCCTCGAGCCTGAAACACAATGGTATGGTGTTCAAATTCTAATTTAAACTAGACAGCTATGTAATGTAGGCCACAAAATAGTAGTGAACTATATTAAGTGGTATAGCCCACTGTGGAGTGTGGTCTTCTCTTTACTCTCCCAAAGAGCCCAAGCTGGTAAAGGTTTATCAAAAAACCTTCCCCCAAAACAAACTTTTGGTAAGTTGAGAATAGTAAGAGACTTACCAACAAGTCAGTAGTGATCAAAACACGGCTTGACCCTGATCTGAATTCCCTCATGATAACATCTCTTTCCTTCTGATCCATGTCACCATGCTGCAAATGAACAAGCCTTAAATCAAGAATCACCAGTCAAATCAACTATTTGATTTTATTGACATGTATGAGACCAAGCGTCCCTGGCTGCTACAGGGGTATAGCAGACAGGTATAGTAAAGAAACAACTTTATTTTGAGCAGGGGGAACGACAACACAGCACTTAACAGCTATATTGTAGTCTAAATCCTGCTTTAATGAAAATAACAATTATCACTACCAGAACACCTCTTACCAGAGCAGAAACTGTGAAGTCCCTGGCATGCATTTTCTCAGTGAGCCAGTCCACCTTGCGCCTTGTATTGAGAAAAATAACAGCCTGAGTAATCGTCAGTGTCTCGTACAAGTCACAAAGTGTATCCAACTTCCATTCCTACAATTTTTCAAAGTTAACAGTTATTAAAATCTAGCTTCCAATCCATGTAAATTAGAAATTCATTCTGTTAGGCCTATCCCAAGACATATTGCACCAAATCTTAAGACTAAGGACACTGGACATTAAGAAAGAGGTCCACCCCAGTCTTTACAATCTAGTGCAGTTACTTTTCTTCTTGTGTGTACTCTGCTAGCATTATTACAAAAACTAAGGCAATCCTAGTTTCTGCAATTTTAGCACAGTGCTTATACAAGAAGGTTAAAAAAACATGTTACTGTTTAGTAATAAGATAAATTACCTCTCTTTCAACATTAATGTAAAACTGTTTGATTCCTTCTAGGGTCAATTCTTCCTTTTTCACCAGAATTCGAATTGGATCTCTCATAAATTTTTTGGTCACTTCCAATACATCAGTTGGCATTGTGGCAGAAAGCAACACAACCTTAAAAAAAACAATGATTATATTGTCACACAAAGAGCACAACTTTAAAAATACTCACACTGTTTGAGACCTAGTGTTTTTGCCTTGCTATGAAATCATGTAGTTAATGCACAAACTGCTTTAAGCAGGGGTAGGAAAAATACATCAGGTGTACTGTATGTAACCTGCATTAAACCTAAGCCCCAACCTACTATAGGACAGAATAAAATTAAAGCTCACCTGAATACTTGTATTTAATTTTTGGAAAATCTCATAGATTTGATCCTTAAACCCTCGGCTCAACATTTCATCTGCTTCATCCAAAACAAACATTTTGATCCATTTTGGAGCTGACAAAGAAAGCCATACATACTATCAGCTTTAGATGCCAGGGACATTAAGTTTTCAATTTGTAGTAATACAAACAAATTACACTCTCAATGAACAATACTTACAAAGATATCTTCTGTTTAACATATCAAATACTCTCCCTGGTGTACCAACAACAATGTGTGGTGCTTCAGCCTGCAGTTTTTGCATTTCGTTCCGAACATTGGTTCCACCAATGCAGGCATGACAAGTTGCTCCCATATAGTCTCCAAGGGCCAAAATTACCTTTTGGATCTAAAAGCCAAAACCCTTAATTATTATCCAGGAGAATTACAGGCTGTGACTAAACTTCCAAAGCATAATGGCAAGTATCTGGTCTGCAAATAGCTTCTATGCATGCATGATATTTAACTGCTTCCAAGCTTAAAATACAGTCTGATCTAACTGCTTCATAGTAAAATTCCCTTATTGTGTCTTCCTTGTGCTTTGTCAAACTTGAGATCCTGTTGCCCCAGATACCAGCTAAGTTAATTAACTGATTTTAGTTAAATCATTTCCTACACTGCTTTTCATTGTGTAGGAAGGTAGGTGTAAATAGTGGAATTCTGCAATTACATCTAAGACAACTTGTTGATACTTTAGCTTTTCCCAAAGTACTGGACCTGATGTCCTCTTGACCTTAAAACCTAGTTTTATTAGCAAGGTTTTACTTCAAAGCCAATATAGCAGTGAGCTTTGAAAACATAGCATGCAACAGATGCATCACAAACTACTGAGACAGTCAAATGATAACATGTCACTGCAGTTTTCATGTTGCACAACTGCATTCAAACTTAAAAATGGGAACAGATCTAGTCCACCCTGAAAAGCTTTGGTTTCTCAAATCTGTTACACAACCCTGCAAACCGTACCTGTACACCCAGTTCCTATTTTTAACTTTCAACAGAAACTCCCTGCATGCATGGACATTTAAAAGGAGGGCTCCTACTGACAGGACCAATTTATACTAAGTTTTAAATTCTTCACAGTTGTGAAACCTGAAACCTATGCAACACGCAAGCAGTTTTTTTGAACTACACTATCAATACCTGTTGAGCCAGTTCTCTGGTGGGGGCCAATACTAGTGCTTGGGTCTCCTTGAACTCAATCTCCAACTGTTGCAGGATGGAAATAGCAAATGTGGCTGTCTTGCCAGTACCTGACTGAGCTTGAGCAATCACATCATACCCTAAAAAAAGTAGGATACATATTTACCGATCCCACATCAAACCGCCACTTCTAGTTCACACCATGTATTCCGTTTGGAACATTAATTATGCCCAAATAATCAAGTGATCAGCAATGAGTATTCTCTTCATTTCAGGTCAGTCCCGAAAGATGATTGCCATCATTTCACTTTAAGGAATACAAACAGGTGCTAGTCCCCCAGAAGTTATTTTCCCTTTTATGGTCCAGGTCTATGTAGAACAGTTAACTTATTTTTTTAAAAGTACTAACTAGTTCTTTTACCTTTAATACAAGGAATAATAGCTCTCTGTTGAATAGCTGAAGGCTTCTCAAAACCGTAAGCATAGATGCCCCGAAGAAGAGACTCCTTTAAATTCATATCGTCAAAGTTATCAACAATCTCATTCCAGTTGCTCTGCAAATTACATATAAGAAAGACTGAATAAATGGGATGAACAAGCTCACCTTTCCAACGTTTCAAAATCAACACACATTCTTACCTCGATGACACCATCGGGGTCCATTCCCTCTGGGCCTCCATGTTCTCTGCTGACAAGAATACTGCCGTTAGAGAACATCCCTTTCCCCAGCCATCTTAACTACACAGAAGAGGAGAGCCCTGTTATACAGCGGTCTCATCTGGCCACCCTCCCCTGCACGTGCACACCCCAAGGCAGTAAAGGAAGCTGGCCGCGCAGGGAACACAATGTTCCGTGCGCGCCCGCCCCGAAGGCCGGCAACAGGGGACGCCCAGGAAAGGCCCCACGGAAGCCGGCCCTCCCCCACCCCAGGCCCGTGCGCCAGGCGCTCCCTTCTCGGCGGCAGACCGTCTCGCGAGAGCTCCACGCGCTGAGCTCCGCCCCTTACACTGCGCAAGCCGGGGTGATTGACGCGGGCCGAGGCCTGGCGAGAGCTAGCTAAGCCAACGGTTCTCAGGGACCCCGTTGCCGGCGCGGTCCCTTCCGCCTTGGGGCCCTGGCGAGCGGGCGTCGCTGTCACCCTCCCCCTAACCCCACCTAAAGTCGAGCACTGAAACTCGCATCTTCCGCCACCAATAAAGCTTCGGGCCCCGTTACACTGTCGACTGCGGACTGCGCCACCGCTTTAACTAACCGTGCTCCGTACGGGTAGGGGAAGCGGCCAGAATTTCAAAGCGTCTTCGGGAGAAAAAAAAGACACCCTCCAACCACCCCTTTCTGTACCCTAGTCTCCCCGCAATCCAGGCCCTACCCATCATGGAAGCTTCTCGAAGGACACAGGGGTGCTAAACCCCAAGGAAACGCCTATGAGCCCAGCGCTCCCTGCCTCCACGCCGTCCACTACCATCTCCGCTGGTGTCAGATGACTTTCGCTACAAATTAGCACCGCCGAGAAAGCGCCATACCTGTTATAATCCGCGGAGCCACCAGACATGATCCGAGGAACCACTCAGCGCCCGACTGGAAAGACAGCGGTACCGCGCCACCCGTTTTTTATAGGCTCGCGGCCGGAACCCGTTTTCTGCGGAGGAATTTTCTCGTCGCTCTTCGGCCGTCCACCAAATTGTGATCCTGGGGTCCTTACCTCAGAAAATATCCTAAACGAGTGGGTGGGAAAATCCAAATTTGGTGATTTCTCGATCTTACTGGGCTGCTGGAAATCCCAGGGTCTTCGGGGAAGGTTGGGACTCTTTGCCTTGCGGCGGAAGAATATTGCAGCAAGTGGTGGCCAAACCGCGCTCCCCGCCCGCCCCGCTCCTACGGGGTTTCCGCGTCCCTGAAGCAGAGGCGGCCGGGGGAACCGAGCGGGACCGGGAGGCGGAAGCCTGGGGCGGCTGCGTGCTGGGCGGCAGGCGTTTCCCCGCGAGCCAGTGGGGCCGAGCTTGCCGTCCGCCTCCGGCGCTCGGGTCCGCGGCGGAGACCCGGGCGCGCTCTGCACTGGGGAGGGGAAGTGCGGGGTTGTTTCGCCTGTTCCCACCGCTGTTTAATTCGACTTTAAAGGGCTGCCTGCCCTTTAGCTGAGCGTTTAACATCTCTTCACATCTTAAAAGTGTGAAACTCCCTGCTAGGGAAAATGTCGGCCACCCAGCACGTCCCAGAAAATCCTGCGGACCGTAGTACGTTGTGCCCAGCGAGGAAAAACCGTGCGGTGTTCTTTGCAAATTGTCTCTGGAGTAACCAACTCTGTTCTCCCCATGTTGCCTCTGGTCTTTCCTCGCTCTCTTTTTAAAATAAAACTAATAATCTTTACGTGTGCGGAATGCCTGGTAAAATCATTGTGAACTTTTGCAAAGGGTTAACAGCTAAGGAGTAATTTTCCTTGTAACGCAGGAATTTAAATGGACGCTTCCGGCAGATAGCTCCATGCCCCTTTGGGACTAGACAGATTGTGATTCTGATCTATACTGCTCATTATTTTCCAAAAGGCTTTGAACTTTAATTGCTTAATACCTAATGCATGTTGATTTAATGGAAATTGAGAGCAATACAGCCCTTGCTGCTTAAATAAAACTAAACGATTCTTTAAGACCCAGAGGTTTTCAACTGTAGCCCTGACCCAGGCCTGGGTTAGGCCCAATGCATTTAGTCACTTAACTTGAAAACACTACCCACACTGCAAGATATTATCAGGGAAGCATCTTCTCATTAATTCAGATGGCCACCTAATGGCTGCTAACTGGAAAAGTTGACATAATTTTCTGTATCTGTATATGATATTTGATTCTAAATACATGTTTTTTCAAAAAATTATTATTGTGCCAGGAACTCTGACATAAACTGATACCAGGATGACAAAGTAGACATGGGTCTCAGTTTAGGGATACTGATCCTTATCCATCTCCCTATAATAATGTTCAAATTCAGATATGAGATAACACCAGATATTTTCTGAGAATGGAGGTCAAAGATCCTTATTGTCTCATCTAAAACCTACTAAAACCCTCCTGGGATCTGAAAAACCAAATGAAATACTAAATCAGAGAAATGACCAACCACTTAATCTCACTGGAGTCTTTAGGGTGAAACCAATCAATCACAGGGTGAAATCAATCAACAACTAACACCTATTGTTGACTGTTTTCTTTAGCTTTAGTACTACTGTTACATGCTGTGGAGGATTTCCAGACTCTCTTAAAAGGAAATAAACAAGGGCTAAATTCTTGTTTAGGTCAAGTTGCTGAAGGGGTTCCAAGGTTTAAAAAAAAACTTCCTGGGGTGCCTGGGGGGCTCAGTTGGTTAGACTGCCTTCCGCTCAGGTCATGATCCCGGAGCCCTGGGATCAAGTCCTGCATCATGCTCCCAGCTCCATGGGGAGTCTGCTTCTCCCTCTGACCTCCCCTCTCATGCTCTCTCACTCTCTCTCTCTCTCAAATAAATAACTAAAATCCTAAAAAAAAAAAAAAAGTAAAAAGTCTAGTCAAAATCCAAACCCACAGCGCCTGCAACCCTACAATGTATTTCCAACAAATGCTTTGTTTACCACATCTGTATCAGCTTACAAAACACCATTAGGTAATAGATGAGTTAAAGATCCAAAATGCACATATTAACAAAATTTGCTATCAACAGAGAGCATATTCTTTTGTGGCTAAGATAAACTTTCTACTTTCCTTAGATCTAAAATTAGAGCCTTCTCAAAGTCCACTGCAACTACTTCTTGGCTAACCTGGATCATGTGAGGCCATTTCTACTCTTCAATAGCCACAACTGACAACTGACTCTAAACCCAGCTACCAATTGTAAGCCATCGTTCACTAATGAAGGAATTAGTATGAATTTGTCAGTTCAAAAACAAAATTTTAGAAACAGTAGGCTTTATGCTGATAGTGATGGCTTCTTATGGAAACCACCATGTATTCTTTTGAGGTTCTTACATTATTTCAAGCCCATCAGTTGATCTTAAGGGATAGTAGGTGTTTTAAAGCAGCGTCTTGATAAGCTATAGAGATGCAAACATTCGTTAAGGTATATGTTTGGATCTTTAACTCATTTATTACTTATTAATGCCATTTATTGTTTAGTAAACACAATATAATACATGCTTGTCCCTACATCTGTCATATAAGTGTTTAAGAAGAATTGCCTTGAGCTGGATAGGATAGCTGGATAGCTACTCACCTCTCTATTATTCAGGTGCTGGAGGAAATAAGAGGCTAGCTTCTGCTAGAATGTAGGTAGTACCCACTGATGCAATGTGAAGGGCAGCACTCACTGACACATCCTTCACAATAACTCTGAAAACCATTTGCATGGAGATAAGTAAAGATTCAGAGAGTTGAAGGAAATGGTGAAAATTGAGGAGAACCACAGAAGGGACTGTAGAAGCTGTATATAAGGACTGGATTTAAATTTGTTAACCCAATGTTCTTAAATTGTATTGTGTAACCAAGATGTGGAGGGTGTTTTTTTTTAGCTCTATCTTCATAAAGACTAAAATAAAAATACATTATTGTATTTCAAATTGGTGCATCCAAAACTGTAGCATGAATAAATATCAATGGGAAGATCTACTTGAAATGCCTATAGAAGTAAGCTCTGCCCTTCCACCAAGATTCAGGAGATTGGATCTGAAGTGGGGCCTGCCTTTTATTTTGAAAAACTCAAAACCTAAGGAAGAGTTGCAAGAATAAAGTAATGAACACCAAATCTTTGTCACACTTATCAATTGTTAACTGTTTACTACATTTGTTCTCTCTCAGATTTATGACTTTTTTTGAGCTTTCTGCAAATCACTGACATAGTAGTGATATTTGACTCCTAATACTTGGGACTACATCCAAAAATAGACATTCTCCTTCCATAGAATCACAAGAATATCATTATATCCCCCAAGTTTACTATCAAAATAATATCTTCAAAACTATCCATAGTCAACACTTCTCAAGTGTCCCAATAATGTACTTTATAGCCTTAAAAATAAAATGTAGGCCCCAAGCAAGGGTTACACATTATATTTAGTGAGCATGTCTCTGTAGTCTCTTTTAATCTAGAACAGTACCCCCCCCCTTGGAGAAGGAATTTTCTCATTAGAAAGACTATTACATGCATATGTATAATGTGTATATGTGTATGTGCTGTGTGCTTGCATTTCCTGTGATCTTGTTAATCTGGTTTCCTTGTTTTTTCTGTCTTCTAGGACATTCACATTTGTGAAGATTCCAGAGCAGTTTTGTTTCATTTCTTTGTTTTAGTATGTCCCACACTTTTAATTTGTCTGATTGTTCCCTCATTATTAGGTTCAATGTCAACATTTTTGGCAAGAATATTACATTTAGGGCGTGAAGCATCCTCTTCAAGCCATCATATCAGGGGGCACATGGTGTTAGACTTTCCATTACTCCTATGTGATTCTGATTCAGGTTAATCTACAGACAGCATTCTGAAGAACACTTACTTGTAAAACCTTGTGAAGTTGTGTGTTTTATTTGAAGTCATGAAACTTTGTCAGAATTCTCTATGACTAGCTCTAATCCTTTATTGAAAGTGCTAAAACTATCAACAATAAACAGATAACTATTATGGTATGTAGCATGGTGCTGGGTCCTTGAAGACATCGAGAAAATGAAAAAGGCACAAGTCCCACTTTGGATCCAATAGAGAAAGGAAAAGAAGCACATAAAAACGAGAAGACTTCTCAATCAGGTGATCAAAGATCAGAAAATTTGACAATACTCAATGGAAAAACACATATTCTTCTGCTGGTGGGAGTTTAAATTAGTATAACCTTTTTGAGTATATTTTGACAATATGATGAATTAAAATGCACATGTTCTTTGACCCAGCAATTCCAGTTAGGAATTTTATCCTATGCATATATTAGCACAAGAACCCAGAACTCTCTCCTGCACTGTCTTCTGCCTCTCTTCCCATTTTCCACCCCTACACCCTCAAAGAACAAGAACATCTATTCCTTGGCACCTGAGTGGCTCAGTCAGTTAAGCATCTGCCTTCAGCTCAGGTCATGATCCTGGGGTCCTGGGAGAGAGCCCCACGTGTCCACTCCCTGCTCAATGGGGAGCCTACTTCTCCCTCTGCAGCTCCCCCTGCTTGTGATCTCTGGCTCACTCTCTCTCTCAAATAAATAAACTCTTAAAAAAAAAAAAAGAGCATCTCTTCCTTTTGTCATTATTTTAATAGCCAAAAAACAAAACAAAACAAACAAAAAACACCCTTGAAACAACCTCAATGCTATAAAAAAGAGACTGGTTAATGAACTACATACCATGCACATTATTTAGCCATCAAAAACAATGACTTTCACTTCTAGGAAGATGGCATAGACACACTTTGCCCTATTTCTCCTGCAAAGTACAACTAAAACCCCTGGGTATTATGTGTAAAGCAGACAGAAGAAGACAGAAATGGAGAAGAGAAGGCAGGCTGGCTAGAAACCTTAAGGCAGACACGTGAGTTCCTTGGGTTTTGCTCTTGCCTCATTGGTCCCAGAATGGAACTGAAGAAGTCAGCAACCCAGGAAAGCTAATAGACACAGACCACAAAAAGCTCGGACAGCCTTGTCTGGGTCGTCTGAACGTGGCCGTGCGTGGCGTCAGGCTGTGGCTGTGGCTGAGACCGGGACCGCACTACAGGAAATGTGCCCGTGCTCTGTGCTGCTCACAGGACTGAGGTGGGCTGCGTGGACCCTGAGTCAGGTGGGCACTGCGCAGTCCCCTCGGCACCGCCTGGACCCTGGAATTGCCCATGCTCTCTGGGGTCCCTCTACAAAAGCAGCCACCAGGCCAGGCCCACTAGGGTCCTCGAGGGTGCTGGGGTCACTACATCTTCCCAGGCCAAGGAGATGAGTTTTGATGCACCAGTCAAGCTCTGCAGGTATAAAGTTGACGTCACAGGGGTCAGGGCACTCTGCTCCTCTGGCCTCTGTTTTTCTTCCTCATGGAAAAATTCCTTTTTCTTGAGCTGCAGAAAAAAGCTGGTGCTTCTCTTCCCAAACGCTTCTCTGGCAATGTTCAAATTTGTTCCTTGGTTTCCTCTGGTGACATTCTCTCCTCCAGCTCCTTTTCCTTCCTTTCCTCCTGCCCTCCCCTCCCCTCATCTTCTCTCCTATCATCCTGTCCACCTCTTCCACCTCGTGCCACATGTCCTCCCCCACTACAGGATAAGGCAGCCCCTTGACCGTGGAGGTGGAGAGCTTGGGGCACTGCGGGATGTGGCCATGGTGCTAGGTGCCTGGCTCTCTCACTGACCACCAGACTCAGGAGCGAGGCAGGCATTCAGGGAAGATGGTCTCTGGCCCCGGGTGGAAGTCCAGCCTTCAGACTACAGGCCCCCAGGGTGCTGTGGACAGTCCTCAAGCAGCCGAGGCTCAACATCATGCAAGGAAAAATCTTTGCTCTCTGAAATTCTCTGTTAAAGGGATGAAAAGACAAACTACAGCATGGGCGAAAATATTTGCAAACCATCTATCTGACAAAGTACAGTTATCCCTTGAACAACACCGGTTTGAATTGTATGGGTCCACTTACATGCAGATTTTTTTCAATAAATACAGTGCAGTACTGTAAAATGTATTTTCACTTTCCTAGCACTTTCTTTTTTTTTAAGAGTTTATTTATTGGGGGGGGGGAGCATGAGTAGGGGGAGGAACAGAGAAGAAGAGGGAGGCGCAGACTCCCTGCTGAGAGCCGAGCCTGCCACAGCTGGATCCAAGGATCGTAAGATCAAGACCTGAGCTGAAGTCAGGTGCTTAATGGACCAAGCCACCTAGGCGCCCCTCCTTATGACTTCCTTAATAATATTTTTTCTAAGGCTTACTTTATAAGAAAACAGTATATAATACATATAACATACAAAATTGACTATTTTACTATATTTTATTTTTTTCAATTTTGACTATTTTTAAAAGTTTATTATTTTTTAAAGTTTTTAAAGTTTACTATTTCTTGAAGCTTATTACTATTTATTTTTTAGTAATCTCTACACCCAGTGTGGGCCTCACACTCATGACCCCGAGATCAAGAATCACATGCTCTTCCCATTGAGCCAGCCAGACACCCTGTTAATGGACTATTTATATTATTGGTAAAGCTTCTGGTTCACAGTAGGTTATTAGTAGTTAAGGTTTGTGGGGAGTCAAAAGTTATGTAGGAATTTTTGACTGCATGGCGGATCAGTGCCCCAACTCCTGCATTGTTCAAATGTCAACTGTACTAGTATCTAGATATATTAAACTCAAAAACTCAATAGTAAAAAAACAATCCTACTAAAACATGAGAGAGAGAACTGAAGAGACATTTCACTGAAGAGGATGGATAGAGGGCAAATAAGCACGTGCAAGGAGGTTATACATCATTAGCCATTTCAGAAATGTGAATAGAAACCACAATGAGGGGAGCTTGGGTGGCTCAGTTAGTTAAGCATCCAGCTGTTGGTTTCAGCTCAGGTCATGATCTCAAGGTCATGAGATTGAACCCTATGTTGGGCTCCATGCTGGGTGTAGAGCAGGGAAGAGTCCCTGCACCACCACCCCCCCAAAAAAAGGGAAGAAACAAAACCACCATGAGCTATCACACACATCTAATAGAACTGGCTAAAATAAAAACAGTGACAACACCAAATTCTGGCAAGGATGCAGAGAAACTGTACCTCTTCTACATTGCTGGTGGGAATGTAAAATGGTACAGCTCCTCTGGAAAAGAGTTTGGCAGTTTCTTACAAAACTAAATGTGCAACTATCATATGATGTAGCAACTGTTACTCCTAGACATGTACCAGAGAGAAATGAAGACTTATGTTCACACAAAGTCTTGTGCGTGAATGATCATAGCAGCTTTATTTACAATAGTCAAAAGCTGGAAACAATTCACATGTCTTTCAACTGGGGAACAAGTTGAGTTGCACTACATCTAGCCATGGAATACTATTCAGCTGTAGAAAGGATCTTTTCATCCATACACACACAACCTGGAGGAATCTCTAGACTATTGGACTGAATGAAAAAAACCCAATGTCAAAAGGTTACATACTGTGTGATTCCATTTAGATCACATTCTTGAACAGAGAAAATTACAGAAATGGAAAACAGATTAGTAGTTGTGTGGGGGAGTGGGGGGTAAAGAGCAGGCGGGAGAGAAGTGGGTGTGGCTGTGGAAAGGCCACAGAAGAGATCCTTGTGGTGACAGAAGGATTCATATACTGAATGCACCGCTGTCAGCATCCTGGTTGTGATACCATTCTGTAGTTTTCCAAGATGTTCCTTACCGTGGGGGGAAACTGAGGAAAGGATGCACGTGTTATTTCTTACAACTGCATGTGAATCTACAGTGATCTCAAAATAAAATTGAACATTTAATAAAAAAATAAAGAGAATAATTGTCAAATGTATCCTCATATTCTGGGGTGGACACTGATAGGGTACAATGACAATGGAAAAGAACAAAATGAGGTCACTAGATCTGTGTGTACCAGTTTAGAAAGATGTTCAAGATGTACTGTAAATGGAAAAGGCTCATTGAAGAACAGTATATTTAGCAAGATCCTATTTGTGTTAAAAATGGATAGATACATGCATAGCTTTATGCAGAGAACCATGCTATCTTAGTCTGTTTGGGCTGCCATAACAAAGTACCATAGCCTGGGGGGCTTAGACAACAGAAATTTATTTCTTACAGTTCTGGAGACTAGAAGTCCAAGATCGAGGTGCCAGCAGGGTCAATGCCTAATGAGAGTTCTCTTCTTGGGTGGCAGATGGCAGCCTTCTTACTGGGTCCTCATATGACCTTCCCTAGGTACATTTGGGCAGAGAAAGCGAGAGGAAGCAATCTCTCTGGCATCTTAACTAAAATTATTTCAATCAAACTTTTCCAGAAGGAAACAGATTCTCTCTAAAGGAAGTGCATAAATGAGAGAGAAGAAAATTTTAATTTTTTACTTGACATGCAGTTGTTCAGTTTTTTTTTTGTACCATTGGCATATATTACAGCTATAATTTTTAAAACCATAATTACAATATGATATGGACTAACCTGGGTTTCCCCAAGTTCATATGTTGAAGTCCTAACCCCCAGTGTGACTAGATTAGGAGTTAAGGCCTTCAAAGAGGTAATTACGGTTAAATGAGGTCATAAGGGGGGGGCTCTCTTCAAAAAGAACTGTTGTCTTTGCTTGCACAGAAGGAAGGCCATGTGCACACTTACACCACTTCCTCCATTCCTTTTATCTCTTAAAATTTACTTAACCTCTTAGGGTCAGCTCAAAAGCCTTCTCTTCCTAATTGCCCTCAAAATGAAGTGATTTCCTTCTTTGGATTCCATAGCCATTGGGTGGTGCCTCCCTTAGGACAATCATCCTGTTCCAGCCTGTAGTATGCCACACACACTAGTGTGTGTCTCTTCTCCTCTGACCAGTCAGTAAGCGTCCCGAGAGGAAGGACTGTGTTTTACTCATCTTTTGTGTTTCTCACAACAGGAAGCCCAATGCTTTGATGTTTGCCTTCGTTTCTGTTGCTCTTGTAACTCAACACTACGAACTTCATGGCTTAAACCAACCAAAAATGTATTATCTTTTAGTTCTAGAGCTCAGGAAACTGAAATGGGTCTTACAAGACTAAATTCAAGGGGTCAAAACAGCTGTGCTCCTCGGGGAGGCCCTGGGGAGAATCTGTTCCTTGTGTTTTCCAGCCTAGAGAGGCTGCCCACCTTCCTTGGCTCCTGGCCACATCAGTCTGGTTTGGGGATTAGGGTGTGGACATCTGTGGGAGGTGGGGGCAACATTCTTTAGCCCAGCTACGACAGCCAATCAATTGTGGAATAGTGTATAAAATAAGTACTGAGGGGATACAGTAAACAAATTATTAGAATGGAATAGAGATGACCCATAAAAGCTTCTAAGAAGTTGTGAATTTTGATTCAAAAATGGCAAAATGATTTTTGTTTTGTTTTGTTTTGCTTCTTTGATTCATAGGTCAAAGTGATTAGAAGAATTTTTCGTTGCTGGCAGTAATTCCTTATACATATAGTAAGCACTCAGCTATTTTTTGATGAATGAGTGAATAACAAGAGGAATGAATAGTAGAACTCAAAGATGGAGGACTATTATCTATTTTCTGCAGTGATTTATAATGTTGATACTGCGTCTGATTTCTTTCAGAGAGTGTATTACTTCTTGTGTGGAGTACTAGCCACATTCAAAAAGGACATGTCCTGATGTTTCTTCCAGTTTCTACGCCAAATTTTTACCCCCTAGGCCTTCATTTACTTGTTGAAATGGTGATGGTTTACATACAAGTAAATTTATGTAAATAAATTTACATAAATTTACATACAGTTTTCAACAAGGAGCTGTTTTAAACTGTCTAGACTGTAAAATAAATTGCAGTTCTACTTGCAATTTAGTAATCTTACTTTTTTATGCTACAACTAACACTTTAAAAAACATGGAGAACATTTAAAAAATAATAATTCTCCTCACCCTACTACATTAGGGAACAAAGCTTAGTGCAGCTGAACATTTTGTCTCACTCCTTGTTCTGTTAGCTTCCCTGGTCTGATCACTTTTATCAGTATTATTTGTAAGGGGAATCTGCCCCAAGTGGAGGCTAGGGCAGGGCCTGGGGGAGGGGGTGGTGGTGGTCCTCAGATCCAGTCCTTACATCTGCCTCTGGGGTGCCCTAGATGTAGAAGTGAAGCAGGAAGTTGTTTACAGGCCTTGTTGGCTTGGTATAAATACAGCCATTACTCAGGCTTGTGATTTTTGCCATACTTGAGTACCATCTGAGTACCATTATTTACCTGATATTTTTACAACTTGAGTTGCATTTACTTTATCGGAGTGAAATCATAGGTTTAATTTGTTGCATTTTCCTAATACTGGTTAAAATAATTACATAACTATCAAAATAAATGCATGTCAATACACTCCATCTGAAGATTTCTGACTGGAGATATACTAGTACCGAGAGACCAGAGGCTGACCAAAATCTGTAGTTCTTAGCCAGACTATGGCAGAAGCCAGTTTGATCTTGGGTTTCCAGTGTTGAATTCTGGATTAGAAGCCTGCTGAAGTCTGTGACTAGCCAGACCAATATTGTCAGTTGTTTTTGGTGACAATTATTTTTTGATTATATCAATAAAACTTTGGCAAACAAAACAAAACAAAAACCTTCTAGAACTGCCATTCTGTTATCTTCCTGACTCCCATTGAAAGGCTGAGGCAAAACATAACTAGCTGGTGCTTTCTGAGACTGTCTATGTTTGGGAAGGTCTTTTTTTTTTTAAGTAATCTCTACACCCAACATGGGGTCAAACCCACAACCCCAAGACCAAGAGTTGCACACTCCACCGACTGAGCCAGCCAGGTGCCCCTTGGGAAGGTCTTCTAGTCTTCCCTGAAGAGAGAAGATAGTTAAGGGGTAGTGCCCCCTTGCTGGAGGCTTTTATTTTTATTCTCCTTTAACATTTTTTAGAAAAGTAACTTTATAATTTTACACTTACACTTTACCTCAACTTTAAAAGTTACATAAGGTATAATATTATTTAATAAGCTTTGAGGAAGGGAAGCTGGCTGGCTCAGTTGGAAGAGCATAGGACTCTTTTTTTAAAATTTTTATTTATTTATCAGAGAGAGAGAGGCAAAGATAACAGAGAGAGCATGAGAGGGGGGAGGAAAAGGAGAAGCAAGCCCCCCCACTGGGAAGGGAGGCCGATCGATGCAGGACTTGATCCCAGGACCCTGGGATCATGACCTGAGCCAAAGGCAGACACTTAACAGACTGAGACCCCTAGGAGTCCCATGTATGTGACTCTTGATCTTGGGGTTGTGAGTCCCAGCCCAACACGGGGTATAGAGATTACTCAAATAAATTTTTAAAAACCCTTTTAAAATAATAATAATAATAAGAAGAAGAAGAAGAAGAAGAGTAAGGAGAAGAAGAAGTAGCAGCAGCAACAGTAGCAGCAGCAGCAGCTCTGGGACGAGCAACCTATTATGACCTGTTATGACCTTGACCTATTATGTCAAGTACTTGAAATTTTCCAAGTACTAGGCTAGTTATTATCTTCCACAATAAATTAAGAAATCAGGGATTGAGATTATGTACAATCCAGGGGCACATGCATGGTTCAGTCAGTTAAGTGTCCAACTCTTGATTTTGGCTCAGGTCATGGTTTCAGAGTTGTGAGACTGAGCCCCACATTGGATTCCATACTGGACATGGAGCTTGCTTAAGATTCTCTCTCTCCCTCTGCCTCTGCACCTCCCCTCCTTAAAATAAAAATTTTAATAATAATAAATAAAATAAAAATTTTATATGTAAAAATTTTTATATATATAAAATAAAATATATTATATACATTTATATATATCCAGATTGTACATATGTGTATATATGTACAATCCAACAATCCAGTAATCTCAGGAATAAGGCGACCAAATGGGTGGAGAAAAGGACTTATTTAATTGTAATGTATAAGGCTCTATCTCTTATGGTCAATAAGAAATACCAGAAATTTTCCTGGATGTCCAATGCTGCTCACATGTGTTTCCTTCACTGATTCATCATTTGATTTCCAGTCCATTACAAAGCAAATATAACTTTGCAGTGTTTCTTCAATCTACAGAATATGTTTGCAGTAGGAAATAGGATTTATTTACTTACATTGCAGTTGAACTTTGATAGTCTTGATTTAAGATAATCGATCTTTCTACTAACCTGAAGTCTCTTCTGTTAGTCGATTAGGAAACCTCAGACTCTGTGTCTAGGTGTCTTCTTGGTGGCTGTGCAAGTAAAAGAAAATAGTGATTCTAATAAATGTACATCTAAACATACCCCAAACCCGGACCCTGGACCAGAGAAGGCTGTGGTAAGCTCAGCTGGCAAAACTGCCTTCAGAAGCAAAGGAGAGGGGCGCCTGGGTGGCTCAGTGGGTTAAAGCCTCTGCCTTCAGCTCAGGTCGTGATCCCAGGGTCCTGGGATTGAGCCCCACATCAGACTCTCTGCTCAGCAGGGAGCCTGCTTCCTCCTTTCTCTCTCTCTGCCTCTCTGCCTACTTGTGATCTCTGTCTATCAAATAAATAAATAAAATATTAAAAAAAAAAAGAATCAATGGAGATGCTCTGGATGGACCCCTGACAAACCAAAGGAAGAGAAAGGCAGCCTGCTGATCCTCTGGGGCCTTCCTCAGGAGTCTTCCTGTCTTCCCTGCCTGGCTCTAATTTGGGGTTAGTTGCTGAATCTGCCGGACTCACCGAAGTAGAAAATGAATGGAACATCTATCATATGAACTAAATGAGGTTCCCAGGTTAAAAAGTAGAGGCAGGGAGTGCATTTATTTTCTTTCTTTCTTAGTTTTTTTTTTTTTTTAAGATTTTATTTATTTGAAAGAGAGACACACACAGCGAGAGAGGGAACACAAGCGGGGGAGGGTCAGAGAGGGAAAAGCAGGCTTCCCACTGAGCAGGGAGCCCCATGTGGGACTCAATCCTAGCACCCTGGGATCATGACCTGAGCCAAAGACAGATGCTTAACCAACTGAGCCACCCAGGCGCCCAGGGAGTACATTTCTATATGAGTTTAGATGAATCAGATCAAAGGTCATCTGATAAGACAGAGGTATGCTTGTGGGACAGTAAGAATCACTGAGGGATAGACTCTCAGTGGGGTACCGATTGAAGCAAATGACTAAATTTTCTTTTGGGGAGCCTATTTTCCAACTTTGGGGGCCTTCCTTCTTTGCAGGGACCCTGATTCCTAGAGGTAAAATCCGTGGAGGAGACTGGATGATACAGAGATTAAATGATTCATTTTGAAATGCTTGCATAGGAATGTTTTGCTCGGGGGGCACCTGGGTGGCTCAATGGGTTAAGCCTCTGCCTTCAGCTCAGGTCATGATCCCAGGGTCCTGGGATCGAGCCCCACATCAGGCTCCCTGCTCCTCTCTCTCTGTCTGCCTCTCTGTTTATTTGTGATCTGTCAAATAAATAAATAAAATCTTTGAAAAATCTAAAAAAAAAAAAAAAGGAAAGTTTGCTTGGGTGGAAGGAGATGAGAGTTCCCTAGGCAATCCCCCTTAGGTTACCAAGTATGGACTGAGGTCTCAAGGCTTCCCAGGGAACTCTGAATAATTCAGTTCGTGAATCCACATAGATGCTTTAGGCCCCTAGAGGCATTAACAGCCCCACCTTTGCTCCATCCTTACCTCTGCCTTCAAGAAGGACTTTTTGTCTCTGTGTATTACAGCCTTGACTTTGGCTTCAAGTTGGAAGATGCTAAAAGCTAAGTAAAATAAGGGTAAAAAGTCTGGTTAAAAAGACTTAAACACTCAGGAAAATTGGAAACAAGACAACAGCCCACAAAGGTTCTTAAATTGGAAAGCAAAAGGGGAAATGATGACAAAATTAACAGATGGGAGAAAGCTTAGTCCTAAACGGGGAGTGAGGGAAGCCGAGAGCAACCCAGTTATGGTGCAGAACAGCCGAAAGCCTCAAGAGCTAGAAGCATCAGTTTCCTTTGGACATGGACATGAGACTAAACCATGAACACAGGTTGAAAATCCTTTGCAAAAGCAGTTGGAAACCGCCAGCGCAGAGAGGAACAAGCACATTTCTATGCTGGGGCACCCCCAGATCGCTGAGCTGCAGCAGGGCCCAGCATGGACCAGCTCTCTACACATGCCCCCCACCCCCGGCCCAACCCCATTAGAACCCTGGGATGCAGAGAAAACTCAGGAGTAGAAATGGACAAAGTGACCCATCAGGCTGAAATTAATAAAAACCTCCACGAAGTAAAGAAGGAAAAAGAAACCCAGGGATCAGAAAAGGCCATGGGCCTGTTAATGAAACCTTAGATGGACTAGGAAATCCAGAGTTTCCTACAAGAACAGGAACTCCTTGCATGTGAAGGAGTGAGGACAGAGAATCATGTATGGTCAATAGCAACTGGCCAGGGTCTCAAGCACAGGGGCCTAAAGGAAAATAGCAACAATGTCTCCAGATGCTCATCAATTTGCAGGATTTACTCTCTACTATTCATGAGGCCAACCAGAGGAGCAAACCTGGTCCTGTCCTTACGCAGAGGCCCTTCCCAGGATCCTGGGGTACAGACGAGAGGACAGTGGCTTCTCAGGTCCTTCCTATGCACACAGGGCTGACCTGCCACCTCCTGAGCCCAGCCATAGGCTTGCACCATTTGTATTTCCCATGTGATCTACCTGGAGGGTCCTCAGGTACCTGAATTCGAGCCCTAGGACACACAACCTCCAAAGTCAAGTACATTCTGGTTTCCTGCCTGTCTCCTAGCGGGCCCCAGCTCCCAACAGGTGTCAGCCTCCCTTGACTCTGATTCAGATCCTGAACTCAAAGAAAATTGGAACCAGGATCCCACTGCTGTCTGAAAGATAATGGCATAGAATAATTCTCTATACTCATGACTCTTTCCTTTCCCAGCCCAATGCAATGAGAATAAATGTGACATTAAATGAGGACAAAAGAAAAAAGAAAAAGACTTTGGGAATTCCTTCCCTACCCCCATAGAGTTAGGTAACTTTCCCTCCTTCATGCTGGCTGGTCTAGAGGTTTATTCTCCAAATATACTGAAGTAGTAGGTTTCTGAATTGAGGGCCCTCATGAAGGTACACTAGAAATTTGGTGTTTAATGCAGAGAACTGTGGTTTTACTCTCTCGTACTGTTAGACATGGGGAAGGGCCAAGTTCACACTGAAAAGTCTACTGCTACTCCACAGAGAGGGTTTTGCTATGCCGCAGGGCTTTTTTGCTCTGTTCTCTTTGCTGCCACATCACCAGACCTGGCCCAGGCCTACCACAGGTGTATGGGGTACAACCTATTCTGTTACCATTGGAACCTAATCCAGATTTCAGTTTGGGTAATAATAAGTTTGATATTCAAGTAAGGATGTTGACTAGGCAGTAATATAGTATCCATGAGTCTGGGGACCCAGGGGTGGGCATGGAAGAAATCAAGTCATAAGATCTCAAGTTAAGAGTCATTAGCATGTATATGACATTTAAAATCCCTGGACTGAATAAATCAGTGAGAGATTGGTGTCAAATTATAAGAGACTGGGTGGCAGACTGAGTCCAAAGGCCCTTAACATTGAAGGATCAGCCAAGGAGCCAGAGTCCACAAAGAAGTCTGAGGAAAGATAGTAAAGTAAGTAACAAACCAAGGGAATATAGGATTTCAAGGAAGCCATGTGCAATGGTTCAAATGTTAATGGAAGATTGAGTCCATGATTAAGAATCAAGGACTGGGGGCGCCTGGATGGCTCAGTGGGTTAAAAGCCTCTGCCTTCAGCTCAGGTCATGGTCCCAGGGTTCTGGGATCGAGCCCCACATTGGGCTCTCTGCTCAGGGGGGAGCCTGCTTCCTCCTCTCTCCCTGCCTTCCTCTCTGCCTACTTGTGATCTCTGTCTGTCAGGTAAATAAACAAAATCGTTAAAAAAAAAAAAAAGCAAATTAATTCTTAAAAAAAAAAAAAAAAAAAGAATCAAGGACTGGTTAGCAAGGTGAGTGTTATGGTAAGGTTGACCAGAGCAGTTTTGGTGGTGGGGACAGAAGCTTGATTTATGTGGATTAAAGAGTGATGGGGAGTTAAGATTCCACACACAGTGAGCTGATAGGATCTCAAAAACTCCCTACGATAACTCCAAGAAATGTTAGATAAGTTATAACAAAGACTATTTTAAATTCATAGCTGAACTTGCAAGGAAGAAGGAATATAGCAGAGACCCACAATGAAGAAGGAGGTGAAAATGGGACCAGTAAGCATACAAGCTGAATCCACAGCTACCTAAGGGTTTAACTGGTTTAGGAGCTGGGGGGCTTCATTTTTAAAACATTCTTTTTTTTTAAAAAAGATTTTATTTATTTATTTAACAGACAGAGATCACAAGTAGGCAGAGAGGCAGGCAGAGAGAGAGAAGGGGGGAAGCAGGCTCCTTGCTGAGCAGAGACCCGGATATGGGACTTGATCCCAGGACCCTGAGATCATGACCCAAGCCAAAGGCAGAGGCCCAACCCACTGAGCCGCCCAGGTGCCCAAAACATTACCTCTTTATTTTGGAATAATTTGGGGTTTGCAAAGAAGTTGCAAAGATAGTACCCAGAGAGTTCCTATATGTACCCCTCACCCAGTTTCTTCTCATTTTTAACATCTTAGAGTCTGGGTCCTCAGAGAGGTTTGGAGTTTGGTTTTCTTTTACCAGTGAAGTCCCCCAAACTCCTAAGTGAGAACCTGACCTAAGAATGTGTCCCAGTACAGTGACATCTCAAGACTCCTGGCAGAGTCAACGAAAATGGATCTGCCAGAACTCTTTTTTTGCCCGGGGCACAATGGGTTCTCTGGGAAAAAAGCAAGCACAGCTACACATGAGCTCATAGTCAAAACATGAACACACATGGAAACAAGGCACTCCACATGAGAGTCAGTCCTTACAATAAGCCGTGAGATTCAGTGGTCATGAATGCCAGATGACAGAAAGGCTGTCTGAATGAGAACCTTAAATAAGAACATTTAAAATGACTAAGATCTACAAGACCTGAACCCTAAGAAAAGAATGAGAACAGTTGGAGGGAGAGCAATTCAGAGGGGGCTGGATGGCTGGAGAACAGAGCTTCTCCTCCTTCCTCTAGTCTTAGCTTTTTGTCTCCCCTTCTTGCCCCCTCCTCTCCTTGTTTCTTTTAACCATCATAAACACAGCAGGAGAGCCCAAAATCCTTTCCTAGCTTAATAAAGAAAATTCACAGGTATTTATATATCTTTCAGAAAAAAGAGACAATCATTTAGATATTATTACCAGACCAGTAACTTGCTAAGAATGACAGCCAGTGAGAAACTAAACTTTAGAGGCTAAAAGTAACTTATACTAGACATGGCTATAGTGTTTCTCTGAAGTACTGTAGTTTCAACTCACTAAACATTTGTTCAGCCCCTAATTCTCTGAGAGTTGATGCCAAGGCATCCGTACAGGTCCCAGCTCTCAGGGGACTATATAATTTGACAACTTCCGTTTGCTTACAAGATTCCATCCTTCATGCTTTCAGTGTTCTGAAACACCTCTGAGGGTGCTCTGATGTGAAGGGCTTGCAAGTGTCACTTCCACTGGGACACCTCCATCCTTTGTGTCCCATTGAGGTCTGTGTTTATGTCAGTGAGTTCACTGTCACAAATTCCTCTGGCCGCATACATACCTGGAGTCTAGAGTCCAGCAGCTTTATCAAAATTCCCTGTCAGTAACTTCTAATGACATCCAATTTGTTTTCTAATGATATCACTTTTCCTTTTGTTGCTGCACTTTCATCTTTGTTGGACAATTCTCTTTCCATCACCCATTTTTGTAAAATGTTAAATAATAATGTAAAATATTGCTGGGAGTGTCCACTGTGATGTGTCCAGGTTGGATGGGGGCCACCAAATACGGGATGACCCCATCGGGTGGAAACCAGCAGTGGGGTGGTGAAAGGATTCATCCAAGGCCAAGGTGGAGGGTTGGGAACAAAGGAGAGACTGTATGCAATAAGGCGAGGGTGGGATGGGGGTGATATAGTTAAGTGGGGAGGATGAGGAGGTATGGGGATGTGTGGAATTCTTTTTTGGTCGGGTGAAGTAACCCATTGATTAGCTAAGGTTTATGGATATTTTGCAGTGGATCACCTAACGGGCCTGTTTGTATTCTGCCAGGGAGCTGGGGGTCACTGTGGACCCTTCTATCTTTGTCAGGTTTCCTTTGTTCAAGTTGGTTGGCTAAAAAGAGCCTCTACAGCAACTACCTGCCTGGCAGATTGCGTGAACTGCGTTAACAGACACACGCTGACGACTTAGCAACAAACTCTGAAGGAAGATATGTGATTGGCCACTCATCAAGATGACTCTGATGGAAGAGATCTGATTGGCCACTCATCAGGATGCACATCTGTTACTTCCCTAGTGTTTCCAGGACCGTGAAATTTGCACTATGTAATTACTCGTAGATAATACACCGTGGCAACTGAAATTTGCACTGCATTGTTGCAGTGCTGGTCTTCATTTAACTACCGAAATTTGTAGATATCAGAACCGTGCCAAGTAAGGGTTGCCCGTACTCATTTCGGGTCCAGAAAATGATCAAAGTGGTTTCTGGAAGAAGAGGTTATCAATAGAGAAGTTCTATGTTAATTACTCTGTCGTCTTTAGAATCAGTTCACCCAGGTCAAAAGGTGGCTAAGGTCCAACCTTGGTGCATGGGTAGGTGAGTCAGCACTTAAGAGAGACAAAGTACAAGGGCGCCTGACTGGCTCAGTCTATAGAGCATGGGACTCTTGGTCTCAGGGTTGTGAGCTTGAGCCCCCACCTGGCATGGAGAGTACTTAAAAAAATAAAATAGAATAAAGTTTGACTCTAAAAAAGGAAACAAAGTACATACAATCGAATTCCTGAGAAACAAGTCTGAAGAAAGACCTTTCTGTTAACAGGTTGAATTGCCCATTGGGAATTTCTCTATTCTGTCTTTCCTTCTCCCCTCTCCCTTTAGTCATCAAAACGATTCTTTTAATCAGATTCTTAATGTCTCCACTTCAGCATTACCCAGGGCTTGCTCAAACACGGATTGCTGGATATTTGCATTTCCAGCAGGTTCCCAGGTAATGCTGACTTGCTGGTCTGAGGACCACACTTTGAGAACCACTGCTTTTGGTAGTAGACTCGGGAGTGGAATTGAATTTTTTTTCCCATAAATTGGATAATTAACAAAATATTTGACTAGTAAAATGTTGTGATCCAGTGATGAAACAGATAAACACTTCCCTCAGGCCATAATTTAGGCAGTCCCTTAAGACAAACCCTCAGTTCTCTAGCATCCCACTTTTTACATTACAAATGCAAATGTACCTTCTCATACATTCATATGAAAATTTTAAAAACTTTAGAATACAACCTATCTATTTTGAACATTTGCAAAAATATATGTGACAAAAAGTTAAGACCTGAAGACAAACAAACAAACAAACAAACAACAAAAAAAAGAAAGACAGAAAGAAAGGAAGGAAGAAAGAAAGAAAAAAGACCAAAGTTTTGCTGTAAACAGAAAGAAACAGTATGGGGACTCCTGGGGGCTCAGTGGGTTAAGCCACTGCCTTTGGCTCAGGTCATGATCCCAGGGTCCTGGAATTGAGTCCCGCACCAAATAAATAAATAAAATCTTAAAAAAAAAAAAAAAAAAGAAAGAAACAGTATGTTCAGGTTCCTACTTATGGCTTGCTTTTTGAATCAAGTAGGTTTTGAAACATCATTTCAAAGCTCCCAGGAAATCAGAATAATGTGATAGTGTGGTTTGTAGTATTATATTATGTATTATACTGTATTACAGTATGTTATGTCTACTATTGTATTATACTATACAATGTTAATTTCTTAGTTTTATTAATTACACTGTAATTATGTAAGATGTTAACACTAGGGGAAGCTGGGTGAAAGGTGGTATACAAGAGCCATCTTATTTTTGTAACTCCTCTGTCAGTCTAAAATCAGGCCACAATTTTAAAAGTTTGGAAAAACTCATTGGAAGAAGAGAACTCTGATGTATGGATACTTACACATTAAAAACAGTTTGTATCTGAAAAACTACCAGGGTTTCCTCATTTGTCTCTACAGAAGAGTTCAGTTACCATGTTCTTTCTACTTCACACAATCTCAGGATACTTTCTGAGACAGTCTGAATGGACTTTACTGGGATGCCAACAGAACTTTGGTGGAGGTGTGGAAAACATATACTGCTGAGTTTTTTTGAAATTGGTAACGTCTCACAATTATCTTTCTCTTCTAAAAATTTTTATTTCTATTTTGTGAATAGGTAACACATATATAAGATTTAAAGTTTAGGGGTGCCTGGGTGGTTCAGTTGGTTAAGCATCTGACTCTTGGTTTTGGCTCAGGTCATGATCTCACGATTGTGAGATCGAGCCCCATGTGAGGTTCCACAGTGAGCATGGAATCTGCTTGAAATTCTCTCTCTCCCTCTCCTTCTGAGCCTCCCCCTGCTCCCATAAATAAATACATAAATAAAATCTTTTTAAAAAGGATTTACAGGGACACCTGGCTCAGTTGGTTAAGCGGCTGCCTTCAGCTCAGGTCATGATCCAGCGTCCTGGGATCGAGTCCCACATCAGGCTCCTTGCTCAGCAGGGAGCCTGCTTCTCCCTCTGCCTCTGCCTGTGCTCACTCGCTCTCTCTCCCTCTCTCTCTGACAAATAAATAAATAAAATCTTTAAAAAAAGGGTTTACAGTAAGTATATACAGTAAAGAGTCACCTTCTCACTCTTGTCTCACTGCCACCTAATTATTCCCTTCAGAGTCAACCAATGATATTAATTACTTCTATGTCCTTTGGATATATACATTAATGAATGCATAAGCAAGGAAATCATGTCTAATTTACAGAAATGATATTTTATTTTTCTGAATCTCTCTCTTTTTTTTTTTTTCACTTAACATATTTTGAGATACCATTTCCATGTGAGTACATAATCTTGATCCATCCTTAGGTCTGCCTTGCATTCTACTGTATGGTTACACAGTTCCTTTCACTAATCCCCTTAATGGACATTTAGACATTTCCCATCTTTTGCTATTACACACAGCAGTGCCATGAACAGCTTTGTACCATGATCATTTGTACATGTGCAGATATAACCATAAGAAGTGCAATTCATGGGGCGCCTGGGTGGCTCAGTGGGTTAAGCCTCTGCCTTCGGCTCAGGTCGTGATCTCAGCGTCCTGGGATCGAGCCCCACATCAGGCTCTCTGCTCAGTGGGGAGCCTGCTTCCTCCTCTCTCTCTCTCTGCCTGCCTCTCCGCCTACTTGTGATCTCTGTCTGTCAAATAAATAAATAAATAATTTAAAAAAAAAAAAAAGAAGTGCAATTCAAGGATCAGGTATGTGAAATTATAATTTAGAAGAGGGTTATTTTATTATATGCACTTTTGGATAAGCAATGATACACACTGTACAAAATGCAAAGGAAAAGGGTAAGTGGTTAAGAGGAAGTCTTTCTCATACCCCTTTCCCCTCCGGCTGCTCTCCCCATAGGTAACCACTGCTACTTGCTTCCTTGCTATGAACGGTATTTCTGGCCACTTGAGTCCAGTTTTTCCAAGATCCTGGGCCAGTGAGTGGGACAGCATGTAGGGGCCCAAAGCTTCTGAATTTGGTGTCAAATTGTAGAAATGGAAAATATATGAAAAAGTAGCCTGAAGAGATTGCACAGTTCATAAAAATAATAGAAAAGGTGACCAAAAATTTTAAAAGAATATTTTAATTTAAAATTTAAAAGAAAATTTTAAAAGAATTTTATAATAGCCATACAGAGATTAACAGTGGAAAAAAATACCTTTAAGCAGTGAAGAACTAGTGCTGTTTTTATACTTGTGATTAATTATGAAGTACTCAAAAACATCATAAGGATCAGGATAAATATCGGCACACTTGCGGAAAGTGAGAGTGTACATCCAGAGCCGTGACAATTTTTGCCACCATGTCAGAACGTAGTTTAGGCAAAGAACTTTTACCTGCTTCACATTAACAACAGACAACATATTCAGAGACCAATTTTCTTTTCCCAAATTGCAAGTCATCTCTCCTTTGTTTATATATAATTTAACAAATTTATTAACTTTGCTCTAGCCCTGATATGCACACATGCATACATATATACTTATGTAGTCAGCTAAATTTAAATGACAATACTTAAAGCTTTAAAACTCTAGGTTTTAAAACAGCTTTACCAAGTCTACCGTAGATGTTTATATTTATTTTGCCTTAATTGAGTATTCTGAAAGGAAAGAAGTATTCCTGCATAAAGAAGAATACATACATGAAAACAGGCTTTGGTGTTGTGTAGGAACTGTACATTTTATTTTTTTTTCTCTTTGTGTTGGGAGACAAGCCTCCACGGATTTCTCATAATTCTGCACATCTTAGGAGCAGAGGCAATGGCTAACTTTGTTCTGCACTATCTTTTAAGGATGTTTGTACAATGAACAGCCCTGGGAGTACAGATTGTGTCTCCTTTCCGAGTAAAGGACAATTTTATTTACTGTCCCTTATAATAAAGATAATGTCTCCTTCCAGCCCAAAGGTTAGGCAGGCTTCCTGCTCATTATAAAATACTTGTTTTCTTAAAACTCGGGGTTCCTCTCCTGCTATGCAATCCACTGTGTGTGCAGTGCAGGTCTCGGCTGACCCCACCTTTGGTCACCCCATGAAACACTGGGATTACCATATGCAATGTTGTCTTGGACTCAGGTGTCTTGTGTTTTCTGCCAGGATCATGAAGCTGTGGGAGGCTAACTTGTTAGCTTGAGACTAGAGTAAAATATTAGATTATTCTTGGCACTCTGAACTTCAATAGTTCTAAAAGCCCCTAGGTAAATGTTGATTATTAACTAAGTATTAGTTACTAATCTATTAGTCCAAGTTTCCAAAAACAACTGTGGATTAAAAAATATTAAGTTGGGTGCTCGCTTCGGCAGCACATATACTAAAAAATATTAAGTTGGTATTAAAGTTCAATATAGGGGCGCCTGGGTGGCTCAGTGAGTTAAAGCCTCTGCCTTTGGCTCAGGTCATGATCCCAGGGTCCTGGGGTTGCGAGCCCCCCCCCCCAGCATCGGGCTCTCTACTCAGCAGGGAGCCTGCTTCCCATCCCCTCTCTCTGCCTGCCTCTCTGCCTACTTGTAATCTCTGTCCATCAAATAAACAAATAAAATCTTTTAAAAAATTTAAAAAACAAAGTTCAATATAATCCTGGGTTTCGACTTTTATCACAGAGATCTCACCTCTTCTGAGTTTACTCAGTGGGGCAAATGGAAGAACTCTGCAGGTTCTCCTAAATTACGTTATCCAAGGTTTATGAGACTGGTTTCCAACGACACCTGTTATTCAAGTAAAAACTAAATCCAGTTGTATGTCCATATTCATGTTTATAGACTTTAAGATATTAGTGTAAAGCAATAATATGTTACATGTCAAGTGTTTAGAATCTTGAAACTTGCATTTAACATTTTGTAAAATGCTAAACTTCTCACACGAAATTACATGTTATGTTTTTGAATTTTCATTTCTCGAATTGCAAAACCAGGACAAAATATATAGTTATCTTTCACAGCCAGAATATATAAAATGATTTATCAAAGGATTTGAGCAGCATCACATAAACTTGGCTTATATTTACTTTTTATTCATACATTTTTTTAAAAGATTTTATTTATTTATTTGATAGACAGAGATCACAAGTAGGCAGAGAGGCAGAGAGAGAGAGGAGGAAGCAGGCTGTCCGCAGAGCAGAGAGCCCGATGTGGGGCTCGATCCCATGACCCTGGGATCATGACCCGAGCCGAAGACAGTGGCTTTAACCCACTGAGCCACCCAGGCGCCCCTTATTCATACATTTTAAAAGTAATATGAAAACCCTATAAATCGTGGTTAAAGGATTTCTTTTCTTCTTTTTTTTTAAGGATCTATTATTTATTTTAGAGGGGGAGGAAGAGAGAATCTTAAGCAGACTCCCCACTGAGCACCTGAGCACAGAGCCCAAGAGGGGCTCGATCTCAGGACCCTGAGATCACAATCTGAGTTGAAACCAAGAGTCTGATACTTAATCTACTGCACCACACAGGTGCCTCTAAAAGAATTTCTTAGAGTCTTTTCAATAGGAAGCTGTTTCTTTATAATTAATCATTTTACAAATGAAAGGGCTCTCCTTCATTTGTCTTTTCATTCCCTTTTTATAACCACAAATTGTGGGTGAGATGTCAATTTGCCTATCTCTACTTTTTATTTTAGAATTAAAAGGTCATTCAGTGAAATCTAAATTTTCCTTTTCCTCATCTAAAAACATTTTTGTTTATAAGAGAAAACACTAGCTATACTCTTTAAAGTTGTATTAATACTTTAGTTATCTTAATATCATAATTGGTATATTTTAACTTTATTTTAATCAGACATAGTATTAATTCTCATATAAATCTAAACTTTTCCTCTTGGAAGACCCTAGGAGGAAAAAGTCCCTTTTAAGTTGCTGTCTTCCACAGACTAACTTTAACATACTTGATGCATTTCTACAAACTGTACGCTGTAATTTTACCGCAGGCACTCAGACACGGTGACAACAGAACATTTATTTGCCTTTCCTCCCAGCATGGAGGATTTTTTTTCTTCAGGCCTACTGTCTAACTTTTCTGGAGAAACTTTATTATTCTTTCTTTCAGATTCATATAAAGTCTTAGTGGTCTTTTTTTTTAATTTAAAGATTTTATTTATTTATTCGTGAGAGATAGAGAGAGAGGCGGAGGCAGAGGGAGAAGCAGGATCCCAGCAGAGCAGGGAACCTGATGCAGGACTTGATTCCAGGACCCCAGGATCATAACCTAAGCCCAAGGCAGATGGTTAACCAACTGAGCCTCCCAAGCGCCCCTTTAGTGGTCTTTTGAAACCAACTCTAGGAGCCCCACTAAACTTGAGGTATTTTACTGGACTTTATTTTTTAATTTCCTCCATGGCTAAGTTATGCTATATAAATTCAAAGGCTTCTGCCATGGGAGGTTCTTGTTCTCTGGTGTTTGTGGCAGATCCACACTAGTTTCCTCTAGGAACAGAAAGCTTTTCCTGCCAAAGGCTTCAGAGGGGCTCTGAGTCCCACATCCTCCTGGGTACATAAGAACTTTCATACAGGAAAAAACTCCACAGCCAGATAACATAGAGAATTAGTAAACTCTCAGGCAAATGGAAATTGTACAGCAACTACATAAGAGCAAGGAAAAGAAAGGATGGAAATGTATTCTTTAAGAAAAGAAAGTGGGACACCTTGGTGTCTCAGTTCGTTGGACAACAGGCACTTGGTTTCCACTCACATTGTGATCTCATGGGTCATAATCTCTTGGGTGGTGATCTCATGGGTGGTGATCTCATGGGTCCTGAGATCCAGCCTCGCCTTGGGGCTCTGTGTTCCCCAGGGAGTCTACTTGAAGAGTGTCTCCCTCTGCCCCTCCCCTGACTTGTGCACACACATGCATGTGCTCTCTTTCTCTCTCTTTCTCTCACAAATAAATAAATCTTAAAAAGAAGAAGACAAAGAAGAACAAGAGGAAGAGAGAATTTTCTCCCAGCAGCCTTGAGTTTCCCAGAGAGACCTTCCCCTAAGTATTTATCCTCTGGGGGGCAGCAGTTCCCTGTAAAGGAGGAAAGATAACCTTGGAAAAGGAGCTTGGCCCCTCGCCCTCATTCATTCCACTTCTCATTTTACTAGTGAAGAGAAACTTGCTTCCTACCAAGGCTGGAATTTCACAGAGAATCCTCACTCACTGGAATAAGATTGAAGCTGAATCTCCTCTCAAGTGTAGAAACATGTATTCTAGAAGTAAAGACCGTTGGTCCTCCTTCTGGGTCAGCTACTGACAGATGGCTCCCCACCTATTTCATGGACCCACCTTTTGTACTATGAGCCACAGGGCAGGACAGTAAAAACAACAACAAATATCATGCTTACAAATTCTCTTAGCCACTTCAATGTTTTGGAAGGGCATCACAGTTAAAATGTATCCATAGGGGGCTTTGTCAGCTCAGTCAGTTAAGCCTCAGACTCTAGATTTCAGCTCAGGTCTCAGGGTCTTGCATTCAAGCCCCACATGGGCTCCTTGCTGGGTGTCGAGCCTTCTTAAAAAACAAAAATCAAACCAAAAAAACCGTATTCATGTATTTGGGGTGCCTGGCTGGCTCGGTGGGTTGTGACTCACATGCTCAGTGGGCAAGTGATTCCTGATTTTGGGGCTGTGAGTAGAGATTGATTGGGGTTGGGCATAGAAATTACCTAAAAATAAAAAAATTCTTTAAAAGGCATTCATACTGTCGTGCAACGGATAGCGCATTGGACTTCTAAAAGGCATTCATATATTTATTATAATTATGAAAGGATTTATGGGAATTAAATCTAAGGACACAAAAATGGTCATGAATGGGCCGCCTGGGTGGCTCAGTGGGTTAAAGCCTCTGCCTTCTGCTCAGGTCATGATCCCAGGGTCCTAGGATCGAGTCCCACATCGGGCTCCCTGCTCAGCAGGGAGCCTACTTCTCCTTCTCTCTCTCTCTGCCTGCCTCTCTCCCTACTTGTGATAAATAAAAAAATTAAAAAAAAATTTTTTTCAAAAAATTTTCAAAAATGGTCATGATTTATGTTGAGGAAAAAAATAGAGCTTATATACTACATTTATAGCATACATCCCTTTTTGGAATATACACACCTACAGACATTTGGAGAAAACATTTCTAGAAAGTTATAACCAAAATTTCCACAGTAGTTTCATTTTGCTGGTGAGATTACAATAGCTTTTATTTTCTGCTTTATTCTATATTTTCTAAAGTTTCCATATAAAACATTAAAGTATTATGTACTATAAAATACATAAAAAGAAAGAACACGGGGTGCCTGGGTGTCTAAGTCGGTTGAGCATCTGAATCTTGATTTTGGCTCAGGTCATGATCTCAGGATGGTGGGTTGGAGGTGTCAGGCTCTGTGCTCAGCACAGAGTCTGCTTGAGATTCCCTCTCTCCCTCTCCTTCTGCCCCTCCCCTGCCTCAAATAAATAGATACATCTTGGGGTACCTGCGTGGCTCTGTCGGTTGAGTGTCTGACTCTTGATTTCAGCTCAGGTCATGACCTCAGGGTCATGTGATTGAGCCCCATGTCAGGTTCCATGCTGGGAGCCTGCATGAGATTCTCTCTCTCCCTCTCTATAAAAATAAATAAAATAAAATAAATCACCTTAAAAAAGTGGTTCATTAAAAAAAAGATAGAATGCACATACTAAGAACGTGAGAGAAACATTAATAAGGAATTCACCATTTAAATGAATATTTAAATATAAATAACCTCAATCTTAGACCTACATTTTCCTGCCAAATGTTCTGGCTTTTACTTATTCATATTTATCTCGCCCGTATATGGAGCATAAAGTTGTTTTGGGGTGGATAAGTTTTCCAAACTAAGCAGTAGCAGATGTCCAAAATAGAGAGACTAAATGCAGGAAAGAGGCATCTGCTAAATAAACTTTTAGGGCAACTCTGAGCAAATTATTGCCCGTATGTTTTTCCTTCTCCTCTTGGTCCATCAGGTTCTAGATTGCTTTGCCACATAATTCTAGACTCTGAGGAGGATGGGCCACAGCTGTCCTCTTGTCCTGCCCTTCTACCAACTTAGAAATCCTTCCCAGAATACCTCTGACTTCTGGTCTTGACATCAGTGCTTCTGCCAGAAATGCTCTTCCCCCTTCGTCTGGCCCAGAACTTCCACTCATCATTCAATACTCAAGTCAGGGGCCCTGTTTCTGTGTGACACAGTCCTTGGTGGCTATGAACATGGACTCTGTGGTTAGAGAGACCTGGGATCAATCCTGCCTCTCCTCCTGACACTTGATTTTGGGATCTTAGCCAGCATATCTCACCTCTCGGAGCCTCAGTTTTCTTACCTATAAAACGGGTTTATAGATGTGAGAACGTGTATGAGACCTTCAGATGTTAGCACATAGCAAGCAGGTGATAAGTGGTAAGTACTACTATTTGTCACATCAGTGGTTTCAACCCTGACCTACATGTTAAAATTACCTGCGGAACTCTTAAAACATGATTTAATAGGTCTGAATGATGTACTTAGGAAGGTCTTTCTAAAACTTGTCCAAGTGGTTCTCATGTGTAACCGCGCTGAGAACAACAGTTCTGAAAGCATAGTCCCAGACCTGCAGCGCCAAAATCTCCCAGGAACCTCTTAGAAACTCAGCTCCAGGTCCCCATCACAGAGCTATGGAATGAGAAACTCTGGAAAACGGCCCCAGCCATCAGGGTTTCAGTGAGTTTCCAGGAGATTCAGATGCGTGGGAATATTTGTGAATCACTGCATTAGCTCATAGGCTAGAGGCACGAGCTGTGTCCGTGTTGTTCTGTGCCACATTCCTGGGGCTTAACGCTGTGCCATCCGCAAATTTAGTTCAGTTTAGTTCAATTCATTTCAGGAAATGTTCACTTAGCACTAATTTTCTGTTAAGGCACTGTGCCTTGGCCCTGGGACAGGTCCTCGCCCTACAGCTTGCTTTCAGCCCCAGACTCAAATCTTCTCTTTAGTTCTCATTGTTCCTTACACACACTTGCACCTACCACTATAATCTTTACTCTGATTGATTATATTTTTCTAGGTCTGTGCCCCCCACTAAACTGATCTCCTTAGGGCAGGAACAGCCTTTACTCATTGTCTTAGGAGATGCTCAAAAGCAGGTACGTTGCTGGGCCTGGGTCTGCATTCGAAAGCAATGGTATGCATTTGCCTAATGTAAAATGATAGGAGAAAAGGTGGGTTTGATCAGGGAAGCAGAACCACCATGAGTATTATGGTATAAGGATTTTATCTTAGGGATTTGACTTTATATTGCTGTCGGAAGGGGTAGGGAAGTAGGATCCAGGGAAAAGAAGTCGGAGGATCAGAGAAAAGGTCTTAATCAGGCTTCTTCAGGTATTGTGCTGTTGGGCAAATCAGAGCTCTTGGGGAAGTCTGGATGAGCACATCCGGCCTCAGAGGCCTCAGCTGGGGAGTTAGAAAAGAAATCTGCACAAGGCTGTTCTGGTGGCCTAGTGTAGCTGTAGGTCAACCTGGCCAGCCATGGGAAGAGAGTGGCATGCCCGTCAGGGGAGGAGGAGGAGGACAGGCTGGAGCCCTTCAGCTCCCCTGGATCCTCACTTGTTCATCATACCCCACAGTGCCCGAGAGCAGTGGCTCTGCCTCACTCCACCTTCTTCATCACACACAAATTTTTCTTTGGAGCAACTTTAACCTGGAACCACATAAGGAAGGGGCTTCTCGAAACAATCCTTGCTTAGTCAAGTTGACACGGTACTAAATCACCCAGCTGGTAAACAATCATTACCTAAAAGCCAGACACTTACATTCCCCCACCCCCCAAGACCTACTATTTCAACCATTTTTTCCCCAACATTCAACTTTAATGATAATATCATTTGTCTCGGGTGCCTGGGTGGCTCAGTGGGTTAAGCCTCTGCCTTCGGCTCAGGTCATGATCTCGGGGTCCTGGGATCGAGTCCTGAGTCGGGCTCTCTGCTCAGCGGGGATTCTGCTTCCTCCTTTCTCTCTGCCTGCCTCTCTGCCTACTTGTGATCTCTCTCTGTCAAATAAATAACTAAAATCTTAAAAAAAATATATGTCCTCATCTCCATCTCCTCACCACCTTAGCTACCAAATATCAGTTAATAACTGTCACCTGTTTAGAGGAATAATAATTTTAAAAACTATCCATCTATGTGCCTTCCAAAGTGGTCAAGCTAAATGTCTGGCAAGTTTCTGAAGGAAAAACCATGGGATTGGCATAAAGCTGAGCACAGTCAGAGGCTGCAGTGTCTCACACGTGCAAGAATGAAAGCAAGAAGATAGGACACATTCTGGAAGGAAAGCCAAGCCCATAAATACTAGAAAATTCTTTGCTCTCTATCCTTGGCAGTTTTGGCAATTAACTGTGAGATTCCATTTAGTGAGAACCATGAGAGTCAGAGACTTGAAGTCAGAACACAAAGGAAGTTACTGATTAATACAAAATGTACTTGCCAATTGCACTCTAACCTCTCTGCAACAAACAAACAAAAAACCCTTATCTGTATCGCTCCCTGAAAATCCGACCTGGTCCTAGAACATTATCTTGGGCAAGTTACATTCAGTTTCAGGAGCCACACTTCTTCTGTACTTGACGGCCTATCTCTCTTCCACATTTCCTAGTAGGCATCACGTGTATACCCAACTACCTACTATGGTTCCACTTGGTGTTTGTAGGCATATTACACATCCAGGACCCAAACCTGAATCTATGTCATGGAGATCTTTTCCTTCATAGCTTTATGTTGTTCAAGTCTAAGCGTAAGTATCTTTTCTTCAGCCATCCTAATTGCTCCGTCAAACCTTCTCCCCACGGTACATTCTCTTACTCTGCTGAACTTCTGATCTCTTCTGCTGGAAAATAAGACTTGTGAGGACACGCATTGCTATCCCCATGGAACCTAGAATAGAACAACATGGTAAGCAATCAAAATTTTTGAAAAATGAATGGCTAACAGTTACATGAAATAAAGAATGATAACAGATAGCTATATATCCTCTGAAGGCAAAAATAGTGTGGGGTGCTGTGTTTTAAAACAAAATAACTCTGGGGGATGGTGATTAGGACTGTCAGAGAAAAATCTCTCTGAAGTTATAACTAAGACTTTAAGAATGGGAGGGAAGACGGAACTTTCCAGAACGCTCAGTGAGACACGGAGGAGCGGCGGCTACCCCAGCTGCGTCCAGCAACATGCTCCTTCCCACTCCCCCACATCGGCCTTGGCCCTCTCACAGGCTGTAGAAAATGGTGAAAGAAACCACTTACTATGATGTTTTGGGGGTCAAACCCAAAGCCACCCAAGAAGAATTAAAAAAAGACTACAGGAAACTGGCCTTGAAGTACCACCCTGATAAGAATCCAAATGAAGGAGAAAAGTTTAAACAGATTTCTCAAGTTTACAAAGTACTCTCTGATGCAAAGAAAAGGGAATTATATGACAAAGGAGGCAAGTAGGCAATTAAAAAAGGTGGAGCCCGAGGTAGTTTTGGCTCCCCCAAGGACATCTTTGATATGTTTTTTGGAGGAGGAGGAAGAATGCAGAGAGAAAGGAGAGGTAAAAATGTTGTGTAACAGCTCTCAGTAACCTTAGAAGATGTACCTAATGGTGCAACAAGAAACTAGCTCTGCAAAAGAATGTGATTTGCCATAAATGTGAAGGCCAAGGTGGTAAGAAAGGAGCAGTTGAATGTTGTCCCAATTGCCGAGGTACTGGAATGCAAATAAAAATTCATCAGATAGGACCTGGAAGGTCAGGAACAAACGGAAGGGATGTCTATTATCACCACTGCTATTCAACATAGTACTACAAGTCTTAGCCTCTGCAATCAGACAACAAAAAGAAATTAAAGGCATCCAAATTGACAAAGAAGAAGTCAAACTCTCACTCTTTGCAGATGATATGATACTTTATGTGGAAAACCCAAAAGGCTCCACTCCAAAACTGCTAGAGCTTGTACAGGAATTCAGTAAAGTGTCAGGATGTAAAATCAATGCACAGAAATCAGTTGCATTTCTTTACACCAACAACAAGACAGAAGAAAGAGAAATTAGGGAGTCAATCCCATTTACAATTGCACCCAAAACCATAAGATACCTAGGAATAAACCTAACCAAAGAGGCAAAGAATCTGTACTCAGAAAACTATAAAGTACTCATGAAGGAAATTGAGGAAGACACAAAGAAATGGAAAAATGTTCCATGCTTATGGATTGGAAAAACAAATATTGTGAAAATGTCTATGCTACCTAAAGCAATCTACACATTTAATGCAATCCCTATCAAAATCCCACCCATTTTTTTCAAAGAAATGGAACAAATAATCCTAAAATTTATATGGAACCAGAAAAGACCTCGAATAGCCATAGAAATATTGAAAAAGAAAGCCAAAGTTGGTGACATCACAATTCCGGACTTCAAGCTCTATTACAAAGCTGTTATCATCAAGACAGTATGGTACTGGCACAAAAACAGACACATAGATCAATGGAACAGAATAGAGAGCCCAGGTATGGTCCCTCAACTCTATGGTCAACTAATCTTTGACAAAGCAGGAAAGAATATCCAATGGAAAAAAGACAGCCTCTTCAACAAATAGTGTTGGGAAAATTGGACAGCCACATGCAGAAAAACGAAACTGGACCATTTCCTTACACCACACACGAAAATAGACTCAAAATAGATGAAGGACCTCAATGTGAGAAAAGAATCCATCAAAATACTTTAGGAGAACACAGGCAGCAACCTCTTCCACCTCAGCCACAGGAACTTCTTCCTAGGAACATTGCCAAAGGCAAGGGAAGCAAGGGCAAAAATGAACTATTGGGACTTTATCAAGATCAAAAGCTTTTGCACAGCAAAGGAAACAGTTAACAAAACCAAAAGACAACTGACAGAATGGGAGAACATATTTGCAAATGACATATCAGATAAAGGGCTAGTATTCAAAATCTATAAAGAATTTATCAAACCCAACACCCAAAGAACAAATAATCCAATCAAGAAATGGTCAGAGGACATGAACAGACATTTCTGCAAAGACATCCAGATGGCCAACAGACATGTGAAAAAGTGCTCCACATCACTCGGCATCAGGGAAATACAAATCAAAACCACAATGAGATACCACCTCACACCAGTCAGAGTGGCTAAAATGAACAAGTCAGGAAATGACAGATGCCGGCGAGGATGCGGAGAAAGGGGAACCCTCCTACACTGTTGGTGGGAATGCAAGCTGGTGCAACCACTCTGGAAAACAGCATGGAGGTTCCTCAAAAAGTTGAAATTGGAGCAACCCTATGACCCAGCAATTGCACTACTGGGTATTTACCCTAAAGATACAAATGTAGTGATCCAAAGGGGCGCATGCACCCGAAGGTTTATAGCAGCAATGTCCACAACAGCCAAACTATGGAAAGAACCTAGATGTCCATCAACAGATGAATGGATACAGAAGATGCGGTGTATATATATGCAATGGAATACTATGCAGCCATCAAAAGAAATGAAATCTTGCCATTTGCGATAACGTGGATGGAACTAGAGGGTATTATGCTTAGCGAAATAAGTCAATCAGAGAAAGACAATTATCATATGATCTCCCTGATATGAGGAAGTTGAGAGGCAATGTGGGGGGCTTGGGGGGGTAGGAAAAGAATAAATGAAACAAGATGGGATCGGGAGGGAGACAAACCATAAGAGACTCTTAATCTCACAAAACAAACTGAGGGTGGCCGGGGGTAGGGGGGTAGGGAGAGGGTGATGGGGTTATGGACACTGGGGAGGGTATGTGCTATGGTGAGTGCTGTGAAGTGTGTAAACCTGGCGATTCACAGACCTATACCCCTGGGGCTAATAATACATTATATGTTAATAAAAAAATAAAAAACTAAATAAAAAAAAAGAATAGGAGGGAAGCTCCCTTGCTTAAAGCCAGGGGAAATGCATTTGGTGAGAAGGGACAGGAAGTATAAAGGACTTATGGTGTGAAAGGGCTTGTTGCATTTGATAACTGTTAGAAGACCTTTGTGACTAGAGCACTGTGAACAAAGACGGGAGTAGCTGAGGACAAGGATGGAGGGATGAGTAAGAGGTTGTTACGGGGGTTCTTATGGATGGCTATATGGGGTTTTAGTATTATTCTCAGTGAAATAAAACTGCTGCAAACCTGAAAGTGTGGGAGTGGCAGGATCTTTGGTTTTTAATTTTTTTTTATTAAGTTTTTAAATTTTAACTCCAGTATAGAGAACATACAGTGTTATATTAGGTTCAGGTGTACAAGGGAGTGATTCACAAATTCTCTACATTACTCAGTGCTCATAATGATGTGTCCTTATTTCATCTGTGTTTTTTTTTTAATTATTTTAGAGAGAGAGCAGGGGGAGGGGGAGGGGGAGACAGAATCCTCAAGCCGACTCCCCGCTGAGCAGAGAGCCCGATGCAGGGCTTGATCCCAGAACTCTGACATTATGACCTGAGCTGAAACCAAGAGTCAGACGTTTAACTGACTGAGCCTCCCAGCTGCCCCTATTTCATTATTTTTAATCGCCATGTTAAAATAGTGTTATCTCTACACACTCAATATGATACCATCTTCACATGCCAGATAAAGAAGACAAAAGATAGGAAAGCTGTTGTAACAAAGGTCTTTTTCTAGATTGAGGCTTCTGGCTCACTAGTAGAAATAGAAGCTGAGATTACTTTCAGAGAATAATTTCTTCCCTTTCAGTTCTTTCTTTTTTATTTATTTATTTATTTATTTATTTTTTTATTTACTTGATAGACAGAGATCACAAGTAGGCAGAGAAGCAGGCAGAGAGAGAGGAGGAAGCAGGCTCCCTGCTGAGCAGAGAGCCTGATGTAGGGCTTGATCCCAGGACCCTGAGATCATGACCTGAGCCGAAGGCAGAGGCTTAACCCACTGAGCCACCCAGGTGCCCCCCCTTTCAGTTCTTTCTGTTCTTTCTAATCCCTTCTTGTGATTACAGCGGCCACAAACTTAATTCAGGTGTAGCTGATGATACTCGCCTGTGTATATGGTGGGGGTCACAGGTAGCAAAGGAAATGAAATAATGAGGTGAGACAGAGGAGGGATCTATACTCCACTTGTACATTGATTTCCTATGTTCATCCAGCTATTGAAATATCTGAAATGATGTGCCTTTTGGGTCAGTCTGTTTCTTTGCGAGTCACTGGAAAGCACAGATCAACCCCCCCATTTCCTTGCTCATGTCAATCCATCCCCTTAGGCACACTAGACTGGAACACTTTCTGTCATTTTTGATTTATTCCTGTCCTTAATTCTTCAAATGTAGTCATTTGTTTTTAAGTCTGTGAAACGCCATTTATACCCATCTTGTTCTCTCAGTTCTTATTGGGACAATCCTGATGCACGTAATACTCACAGTCTCCATCTGACCATCTATCCATCCTTAGTGAGTTTCATAACCTTCCTGTTTTCAAAAATATTTAAAAGAGTTAATACAGTGGAACAATGTAAACCTGGATAATTAAGATTAAAAAGAGAACAGAGAGGGCCTAAATCAATTGTTGTCACTTTTGGATGCATTACAAACAATGGAGAACTTATGAAAAATAGTGATATGTGGGAGATTTGTATCTATATTTTCTAGAGCTCCCTAGGTGATTCGAATGTGCAGCCAAGGTTCAGAACCTGTGGAATTGAACATGAAGAAGTAGACACTACCAGCCACTTGCTATGAGCTGATTATGACTTTTAAATCCTGAATATGACTGCAAAGGCAAAAAGGGACAGATGCTGTGTTCAACACCTCTCATTATCTGACAAAACATTTTTTCCCCAGAGTTAGACTCTAAAAATAATATATTGTGTATGTCCTAATAATGCAATAGAATTTCTAGTTTCTCTGTTACCCATATCAGAAAGATAATTTAAAAAATTTTAAAAGAACTTTGTTGTGGTTAGGCATTTTTTAATAATGAGAAGTTGGTAGGCATCCCATTAACACAAGATTCTTTTTTCCTTTTTGGTAATTATCTGGACCATAAAAAACAAGAATAAGACAAATTATTCTTCAGTTTAGGCTGGAATCAGAAGGAGGGAGAAGGAAAAGTAGAGAGTCCTTAGATTGTTGGTAGAAACATGACCCACTAACTGTTAATGTAGCTCCCATGATGCAGTCTTGGTGGTAAGGTAGCCTTACCCAAGGGACTCCTGCCTTGGTTCACACTCTAGAGCACTCTAGAGCTGGGCTAGGAGTTTCCATGACAGAGCCACAGTGCTGGCTCTCTGATCTACTGGACTTTGCTATAGGATGGGTGTGGCCAAGAGAAGACCACCATGAATTCAGCAGGAATGAGAGCATCAAGACTGAACTTTATTTCACCCAGCAACAGAACAGTAGAATGGCATTCTTCTTTTTAACTTTTATCCCATCTTCTTGTCCTTCCAGGCATGGCTGGTGATAGAGGTTGTTGGGGCTATTGTGCCAGGCGTGAAGATTCTGCCCACTGGTCAAGAGACCTCGCTCTCAGATGCTGGCTCTGCCCCTGCCTCCTGAGCTCGGCCCTTGTACTCGCAGGGCCTTAGGTGCCTCTGTAAGTATAGTAAAACTCTGTTAATCTGTTATCATTCAACAAAAGAAGATCGAAGCAATCATTTGACAAGATGAGACTTTTTCCTGACATCATTGGTTCTTTATTTAAAAGTGCAGATAATATTGGAAATGAAATAAAAAATCAGAGGTTCAAATGCATCCCATACACTGAAGTAGCAGTGGCATTCATCCACTGGGAAGTGTAGCTGTTTAAGCCCTATCTTATTTCCCTGGGCAACAAGCAGAGCAAGGGTTGTAAAATATATGCCTCCCTCATGTTATAAGGCAATTAAAGACAATCGTATTATTCTCTTTTGCAAAAACCAGTGCTCTTCAGGGTCACAGCAAAAAGATGATATGATCATAAAGTGACACTAGAGAGGAATTTCCTCATAAGATTTCTGAACGAACTTTTCATCACATCTCAGGATATTCCCTTGCCAATTATTGAAAAAACATTTTCCTTGACAAGACTGCCTCTATATTACTTCCTCTGTTTTCTGTCCTTATCATTAAACTCAGAGTTGCTGAAAGCCCAGGATTACTCAGTGTAGGGAAGACAACAAATAAACAAACAGAAAACTCCCATGTGAAGGCCCTGTTGCAAAGGGTACTTCGTGAGTAAACGGAAATGACTGACTTACAAGAAACCCTCTCACCCAGAAAGAGAATTATCAGGACAGCTTTGTCAAGTGGGAGTAACTATTTGACATATTAGTCATTCTGGAAACTGAAAGTCAATCAATTTACTTCCCCCTGTCCTCTCTTGGGCCAATCTGTCTTTCTCTCTTGTCTCTTTAACCTCTGGAGGTTTTATTGTTATTTCTTTTCCCATTAAAAAATGCAGCATTTAGTCTCTTGACTTCCCTTATTTTCACACATATTCAGGGACCACATGCCACAGTTTGTTCAAAATGTCAGGAATCTTTGTATGAAAGTCGATGACATACATTTTAAGGTACATATTTGTTGTACCAATTGCGGTAGGCCATAAGGCACACAAGTTTGTCCATTTTCGGTGTTAGTAAAGAAGACTTGGGAGGAAGACCCGGAAGGGATTTAGGATTCTGTACACAGCTTTATGCTGTCCATAGAGATTGACGGTGTCCCACTGGGCATTTCACCCCTTCTCTCTAGGCTGTTCTGAAGCTTCAGGGCTTTGGGTGCATTATATCAGGATATTTAGACAATGGGGAGGAGGAATGATCAAGTGTTAAGACTTGTGTCTACATAAATTAATACAAAGCATCAGTGAGATCGAAATCATGAAATTCCTCCACTTCCACAGCTGGATTCAATCCATTAACTGGCTTCCAAGGGCGTCCAGGACATTTGGGGGAGGTTTTTTCTGGAAAGTCAGATATCAGGTTAAATGAAAGGCTATTTGGCTGTATCTGAATGTCAGGGATCCAATCATCATCCCTCTCTGTGGGAGATGGTGGGTTAGGCATCACAGCTGCAATGAGATCTGAGTCCTGAAAGTCAGGCACAGTAACTGCTATCCCTGGCTGGGCTAGGGAAGAGAGGGGTGTTGGCTCTTCTGTCTTCTCTTGTATCTTTGCAGAAGAGGTGGTATTATCTTCAGAAGAACTTGCCAAATGCTCTGTTTTCCAACCATTATGCTTTCCATTGTCTTTTCTTTTATTTTTATATTTTCCATGGCCTTGGCCATGCTCATGTGTATGTCCCTGGGCTAGGCCACGTCCCCTGTGATGTCCATGGCCAAGGCCATGTCTCCCTTGGTGTTCGGGGTCATAGTCAAGTTCCCGTTGATGTCCATGACCAAGGCCATGTTGCTTTTGTTGTCCATGGCCATGACCATGTTGCTTCTGATATCCATGGCCAAGGCCATGTCCCCTGTTGTACCCATGGCCTTGGTCATGCTCATGTTTATGCCCATGGCCAAAGCCATGTTTTATTTGCTTTCTATGGCCCCAGCCATGCCCATGAGTAGGTCCTTGTTCTTTTCCTGAATCCCGCTCTTCATCTTGTACAGATGCCATGGAAGTGTGGGGTGGACTTACAGTTGTTCCTTCTTCTATTGTCTTCGTGGGTACTGCTCGGAAAGGTGAAAACCCTGGAGGCCTTTTCATCAATATGATCTAAACAGGAAATATTAAGATGAATGCATCACTGTGAAAACCATACTATCCATGAAGAAAGAAGGGACTGAGTCCTGGCAATGTTATCTTGGTTTACAATGGGACCTATCTACCAGATTTTAAATACTCTATTAATATTCCAGAGAGGATGATAATAATTTTTCCAAAAGAGGATAATTTTTCCTCTTTTGATTGATTTTATAATTTGTGGGTATTGATTATTGTTCTTAGTACTCTAAGCTGGAGAGTTTTTTCCTTTGTTGGGAAACATTGGGTGGTGGTACTGAACAATGTATAGGGTACCTTCTAAGTCAATGGTTACATAAAACCACGACATATTATTTATTCATTGATACTGTTTCTATTAGCACAATTATTGTTTTTATCCTAAAAGGCCCTAACTGGCTTTATGAGCTAAATATCTAGGGAGCACATATCCACAACTACTTTGTTGGATTAAAACACATTAGCAGTGTTACCAGCTTGAAACTCAGTCTTTGTATGTTTCAGTTGGACTATAACATACTGACACATGGCAAAATCCTAAATCAGAAAAAAGTAAAAAGAGGCAAATTGCACTGAAGATACGATCTTGTGGGTTATTTCCTCTACACTTTCACTACTGTGAGAATGTGCTGGTCAGAGGCAGTGATTGGTGGCACGAAGGGCATGGTTTGGGGAGGCAAACAAGTCAGAACCTGCAAGGAATCAGCATCATAGTGAATAGGGTGGGCTCCGATTTGATCTAGATTTGAATCCAAGCATCACCAGCTTCACTTTTCTTATCTGTAAATAGGATAACAGCACCTGCCTCATAGAGGGGTCAGGAGGGAAAAATGTGTGAAGCTCTCAGGACAGGGCCTGGGATAGAGAGTGCACTTGGTAATGTCACTATTCACACTAGAACCTTAGCATCTTTATAATTTTTAGTATGCCATCCTTGAAAATGGGGAAGTCTTACATATCTCCCAGGGATCTTTTAAAATTGAAAAAAAGTGATGCAAAGTAATGCTTCCTGAATTGGAACATGGGTATGACCTCCCCCCACCCAGAGATCATGTCAAAAATGCAGATTTTGGGTCCATAGATGTGGAGAAGGGGCTGAGATCTGCATTTCTCCAGAACTCCTTGGCTGTAAGCAGTGGACATGGGAGAGCTGGGGCTCCCCTCAGGCACACCTTGAAAGTGCACAGCTATGGCCTGAGCCCTCCACAGCAGCATCTGCTCTTCCCCAAGAGAGGGCCCCCTGCCTGTGGGATGGTGACAAGGCATGACAAGTAATTATGAGGACTGCTGCTCTCATATCTCAGGCCATAAAGAGGTCAGCACAGAAATGTGAGCATTCTCCCTCATTTTAAGAAGATAGTCTCCCAGTTCATTTAAAAATAGTTCACTATGGTGAGTGCTGTGAAGTATGTAAACCTGGTGATTCACAGACCTGTACCCCTGGGGCTAATAATATATTATATGGTTATAAAAAAATTAAAAATTAAAAAAAATTTTAAAAAATGGTTCATATTCAACCTCCAGATATGACTTTTCAGAATGAGCAAATTGAACTGAGCTGACTGTAATTAGAATCATACCTTTGTTAGCGGCCGACAGTTGACAGTAGGGTAAATTTTTTTCTCCCAAGGTAACACAAAAATTTCAGCCTTACATTCTAGGGCTTGCTGTCCATGAAAACAGAAGCCAACAGAGAGAACAGTGTTATTCATGAGATGCTTAAACACATATAAAACATCAAAAAGTTTTCCAGGGAACAAGTATATAGTTGCATTATTACTCACTCCATATTTATTGATCTGGCAACTTTTTGTCAACTCTTCATTACTTTCCTTGGAACACATGGTTTCCCTGGCTGTGAACTCAATTGAAAATTTCTCTCCAGCTACCACCTGGATAATTAATTAGCACAAAGTAGGAGCTTAATTAATACTATATAATAAATCATATGTTTTCACCCTAAGAACTTTTGTGGGAGAAGATTAACATTTTAGTTATATGCTGAACAAATGAGAGTTATACAGAAAAGTACAAATGTTTGACAACAGAACTTTCAATTTGTATGCATGGGAAAAATATTTGGCTAATGACTCGTCTCATTTCCCTTTCTAAATGGGGAGGAGGGGAAGCAAACTATAATTTCTATTTTTATATTTTCTTGAGTTTTGTTTGACAGCTGCAAAATTCATGAATAATTCAAGGGCTCAAGTTGTAATAGAATCTAAGAAAAGTAGGAAGAAAAACTGAAATATTTTCTTTCAAATGCCTTATCATCCTGCCAAATCTTATGTTAGAGAAATACTGAGTTGTTACCACTATAGAATTATTTGATTAGAAAAATATTTGGATTTTCGAGCTTTCTTCTCTTCCTTTTTTATATTATCTTCTCTTCCTATTTTATATTTTAATCTCTAGCAACAACTTTAATCATTTGTCCTTAATCATGTTGTCTTCCTTTAAGCAATTTGTGGTTTTTTTGTTTTGGCCTAGAAGAAGTACACCTCATTTATTTATTTAAGAAATTAAGCTCATGGGGGCGCCTGGGTGGCTCAGCGGGTTAAAGCCTCTGCCTTCGGCTTGGGTCATGATCGCAGGGTCCTGGGATGGAGCCCCACATTGCATCGGGCTCTCTGCTCGGCAGGGAGCCTGCTTCCTCCTCTCTCTCTGCCTGCCTCTCTGCCTACTTGTGATCTCTGTCTGTCAGATAAATAAAATCTTTAGAAAAAAAAATTAAGCTCATGTTTTTTAACTACTTTGACTTCAGTAAAAATCCAGGGATGGCTTTTTAAGTCATTTTAAAATGCCATATCTTATATTTTTCTACCCTGAAAAATACACTTGATAAAAATGTTTTTAAATTATATGTTAAGAAGTTGATGTGGTTTCTAGACCAAGTTATTTGGCATTTAATTCTAGGATTTAAGTGTGTGTGTGTGTGTCATGAAGTGACTATGTCCCCCACCAAACTCGTATATTGAAGCCCTGACCTCCAATGTGATGGTATTGGAAGGTAGAGATTTTGGAAGGCAGTTAGATTTAGATGAGGTCATGTTGGTACCCTCATAATGGGCTTAGTGTCCTTAAAGAAGTCTCTTTAGAAGGGTCTCATAAGACCAGAGCTCACTCACTGTCTCTGAAGTTGACACAGCAAGAAGGTGACCATCTGCAAACCAGGAAGAGAGCCCTTACCAGGGAACCGAACTGGTTGACTTTTAGACTCCTAAGCTCCTAACACTATGAGAAACAAACTCCTATTGTTTAAATCACCCAAAC
>RCUC01144438.1:0-27351 GCA_003697995.1 Taxidea taxus jeffersonii
GGGGGGCTCAGTTGGTTAAGCATCTGCCTTCAGCTCAGGTCATGACCCCAGGGTCCGGGGACTTAGCCCCCGCATTGGGCTCCCTGCTCAGCGGGAAGCCTGCTTCTCCCTCTCCCACTCCTCCTGCTTGTGTTCCCTCTCTTGCTGTGTCTTTCTGTCAAATAAATAAAAATCTTTAAAAAAAAAAAAAAGAAAGAAAGAAAGAAAGAAAACAGGAGATGCATCTGTGCTTGGCTTCTGCTTCAAGCTGGAAGAATGGGACAGGTCTCCATCTAAAGACCCAGAGCTCCTCCCATACCTACCATGCACCCACACCCACAGACAACATTCCCCCAATGACCTCGCTTGGAAAGCAACGCAAACGTCCTTACTCCTTGCCAGGAAGTGTGAACCACAGCTCGTCTTGAGCAGACTGGATGCAGCGGTACGACAGCTGGCATTCGACTTCCCATTCACAAACATCTGGAAGGTGGAATGCTTGAGGAATTTCACAGTGAATGGTGGTGGGGAAGTGGGGAATGCTATTTTAGGGCAAAGCAGGGTGGAATCCATGTGGTTTCTATCTCACAGTCCAGGAAGGACGGTGCGGTCAGCGGTTGGGGCTGGAAACCCCACCGGGGAGGCCTGCAGCTACTCCACGGCTGAGGTCCTAGGAAATTTCCAGTTTTCTCCTGAAATTTCAGGTGGAGTGGTCAGGCTCTGTGCAACTTCAAGTCAGGATCTCCAGGTAAAGCAAAAGGACACCTCCAAGGTCACAAGACCACATCAGTTCCTGGGCAGACGCTGGACAAGGAAGGCTGGGGGTTGGAGCGTCCCTGAGCCTGGCCAACCCGGCACGTGGGTGTACTCTCACTCGCCCCAAAACCCTGGGACTGGCAGGAGAGGCTTTCACATCAGTCAATCAATAAATCATTAACTGCCTAGAAAAGCAGAAATCGTTACCAAAAAGAGAGCAGACAGGAACAGAGTGAAGGAGAAATCAAGTCCAGGGAAAAACACATGCAGTATTACTACTGCAAAGTTGGCAACTCGAAGGGGTCCTAAAGCCTCGAGTAGGTGGGCATGCTATGTGCAAACGGTTTAAAAATAAAAAGTGAAGGGACGCCTGGGTGGCTCAGTTGGTTAAGCAGCTGCCTTCGGCTCAGGTCATGATCCCAGCGTCCTGGGATCGAGTCCCACATCAGGCTCCTTGCTCGGCAGGGAGCCTGCTTCTCCCTCTGCCTATCACTCTGTCTGCCTGTGCTCGTTCGCTCCCTCTCTCTGACAAATAAATAAAATCTTAAAAAAATAATAATTAAAAAAAAGTCAAATGGGACAGAAAGGTTCATAATGAAAAACATATGACCATCTTAATAGGTGGGAAGATAGCATTTGATAAAATTCAACCGCCTTTCCTGATTTAAAAAACAAAATCCATTAAACTAAGAATGGAAGCTTTCTTAATCTAAGTGAAGGATCTCTTGCAGAAACTGCCAACAAGCATCGGACTTGGAAGCATTCCCACTCAAGACGGGACCAAAAGGCAGATGCCCCTATCCCGGGCGCTGTTCTATGCAGGCGGCTCAGCAAGTGCTCCAAATCTGGGTCGGGGCTCCGGTTCGGAAACCAAAGGGAAGCATTTACATCAGCTAGGCTGGTAATAATTTGCATATCTGCATTTCTCAGCCCAAACGGGCTGTCAAATTCTTCGTCTATCTTCCAAATCAATAAGACCTCAAGAAACTTCATTGAAAACATCCTTGAAGGGGTGCCTGGGTGGCTCAGGGGGTTAAAGCCTCTGCCTTCGGCTCGGGTCCTGATCCCCGGGTCCTGGGATGGAGCCCCACATCGGGCTCTCTGCTCGGCGGGGAGCCTGCTTCCCTTCCTCTCTCTCTGCCTGCTGCTCTGCCTACCTGTGATCGCTCTCTCTCTGTCAAATAACTAAATAACTAACTAACTAACTAAATAAATAAATAAATAGAAAACATCCTTGAAGACTTCTCAAGCGGCATATTCTACCGTGAGTGAAAACGAACAACCTTACCGGACCTCAGACAAAGCAAGGTCCGCAAGTCCTAACTTTCTGGAGAATGCATTAACAGCCCCTAATCTTCAGTCTGAGTCTGTTTCTTTCATCACGAGCGTGTGGGAGGTAGATGAGATTTCCACCACCACCAGGCAACCACTGCTCAGGTGTGTTCTGACTCAGGTTCTCCTACAGGAAAACTTTGTCAGTAAGGAATGTGAGACTGTGAAGCTTTCCCTCATGTGATATCCTAGTGTAAGTGCTTCATTCTGCTAATCTGAGGCTCCCAAGAACGGTCTAAGAAACTGGATTTTCTCCACTCTCTAGTCCTTCTCATGATCGCAACCACGGCTGATCACCTTCTCTCCAGCAGCAGACGGGCACGTCAAAGAGGACAGACCCCACGGTGCAGCACGTTCATAAGGGGAAAGAGCATGTCCCCGGCTTAGAGGGACATTTCCTGTTTTATATACATTTGCTTTAAGTCGTACTTTGCCACATCCTTGGGGCAGAGGATATCCAGAGGAACGTTCTTAACAAGCTCTCGAGCCAGGCTCTGCTCAAAATACTTAGCCCCAAATATGGAGTATTTTGGAGGGAGGGCAGGGGTTGGAAAGAAGTCTTTGTAAGAAAAGAATCAAGTTCTCCAGTTTGTGTGGGAGGGTAAGATTCAGGGGTCAGGCCACACTCAAAGAGCAAAGCTGGTAGCAAAGAGGCTCCCCCCAGATGACCTTAAAAAAAAAAAAAAAGAGAGAGAGAGAGAGAGTTTTAAAGCCAGTAGAGGAGGCGGGAGAACTTATCTGCATCCAAACCATGCTCAACTTTAACATTTAGCTTCTGGAAACCCGGGCTGCTCCCCTCTGACAAGAGCCCTCCCACCATCCAGATCACAACAGGGTTCCCTCACACTTGAGAACACTCTCTTTCTGTGAACGTCAAACCCGCCCGTTTCTCTATAGATTTCCTCCTTGTGCTCTGTCTTTTCTTCTTTTCCTTCTTTTTCTTCGTTTCCTTCCTTCTTTCCTTCTTTTCCTCCGCGGGGGGACCGGGGGGGGGGGGGCAGTACCTGATCTTGTTAAACGTCTTCGCTGGTAGCGGGTGACTTGCTGGGGACACGGCGCCGGGAGAACACAGGGCAGTGCCGAGGGAGCCCCTCGGTTCTGAAGGCTCCTGAGCACACATAAGCAGGACACAGAGGGCCACCGTCCGCGCCCACAGCAACCGCGCGCCCTCAGAGCGGACAGGAACAGATGCTGCCCAGCAACAGGGCAGGATAGAGGAGCAGAAGGTGAAGCTGGGATCCGCCAGGGCACGTGGGGGGAAACCCAGGGAGAGAACAGCGGTCACGCCAGGGAGCCAGGGCCCCAGCCTACCCCGACGGGCTTGCTTCTTCCAGGCGCTGCCGCCAACAGCCAAGTAAATAAAATCAGTTACATCTTCATTTAAAACACATTCTAAAAAAAGATTAAACATTTCTGCTTCTCCTTTTAAAATATAATGTTGCCAAGGGAACTCCACCCTTGCAAACCTCCAGCCGGTTATTTTATCTCGTTAAGCCTCAGTTTCTCATCTGTGTGGTGGGGCTCGGGACAGCCACCTCAAGGATCCCTGCAAGCATGACGAGTGAGCTAACGCTCCAGACGCGAAGTGCCCCGCGCGGCCCCAGCACCTGGCAGAGGCTGAGTAAGTGTAGCCACGGGTACTGGACTGCCGTTGCTGTCAGGGTAAGTAATCACTCTTAACATCCTCACCCGGAAGATGAAAAGGAGTTTCTCCTCTTAAGTGGAGCTTCAGGCCCTGAAAGCTAAAGTACCCATTTTCCTCATTGAGGGGCGGGGCGGGGGGGGCAGAAGAAGGAACTCTTTTGAAGTCTTTTTGGCTCCGTGGAGAGCATCCAACAACTAACTCGAACCCCCAGGCAGACAGAACTGGTCACAAAAGCTTGGAACCGTACTGAAGGAAAGTCCCGTGTCTTGGAAGACAGACATTAGAACAGAAGTCGGCTCCTCACTGCACCATGGGCTCAGCGCAAAGTGATGGGAGCCCAAGTGTTCCCGGGCACAGGGTGCGAGCTCGGGCCACGCAGGCTGCTCAGTAACCACGGACACAAAGAGGGCCGGGGACCAGGTCATAAGCACACGGGATCCCATCTGTGTTTCGAAAAATATACTCATTCACTCACAGTAAAGAGGAGTTTCAGAAACTAAAATGTGAGAACAGTAGAATTATAGATGCAGTAGAATTACAGGTGATTTTTACTCTATTTGCCATTTTCTGAAAAATTTTAGAAGCTTGTACTCTTAACAATCAGAAGAAAAAAAATCAATAATGCAATTTCCATCCTGAACTAAGCACCGTGTGGCCAGGGAAGTGAGCACACAGCCAACAGCTTCTCTTGAAAGCTTCCTGTGAGGGTTTCCACGTTTCCCTTCAGGTGCCCAGGGCCGCCCTGAGGTCCTCTCTGCCTTTTCCCCTCCCAACTGGACCAACCACACCCTGGACTTTCTTTCATTTACCAAACACTGCTGAGCCCCTGCTGAGCCCCTGCGATGCAGGGGGAGCAAAACCAGGAGGCTTTTTTTCCAGTAAAATGGAAAGGCCACGTTCCCACAAACATGCATGCATACATTCTTACTAAATGCCCAGAAGTTCTAGGAGAGGAAAGAGAGGATAACAGAAAACTCTGATTGGGGGGTCTGGGAAGGCTAAGGAAACGGCATTCACATGGAGACCCAAGGCTGAGAGGGAGTCAGCAGACCAAGAGCAGGATCAGAACGAACGAAGGGGATTCTGGGCAAGGGAACCGCGTGAGTGCAAAGATACGGGGGTCTGCAGGAGGTCAGAAACCCACTTGCACCCCGTGTACCATCGTGAACACAGTTCTTGGGGACAACAGTCCCCCGAGGAGCCTTGCTGCCTGCGGGCCTCTGCAAGCCCAGAAGCTGGACTACACGCTTATGTGCCCAGAGCAGATCCATCTCTCAGGCCCTCATACACATTAATCACGCTCGAGAACTTTCTGTTGCAGATCAGCATGCTCGTTTACCAATTTACAGTAAGAAACACAACTGCCAAGCAAACGCGAGTCCTGGAGCATCCACTCACCATATTCTCTCAGTCCTAAAGGACCAATTCACAGCAATAAATATAAACCTGTCACGGGTAAGAGAAGACTAGAAATTCACATGACCCCCTCACCAGCTCCCAAGCGGGAAGCCCATTTATAACTGGAAAATCGCCGTGGAATTAAACCCAGAGGGAAGAGCTCGAGCGACAGTTTAAGGGCATCAGGATCCTGGCCCGACCCCCCATCTGCACAGATGGCAGCTAAGCAGCAGCCGTGGGCAACCTAAACCACACCATTCACGTGGCCCAGCTATGCCTGTGGTTCCCACTGCCCTGCCTCCTTTGGCTGCGGTCAGTTTCCTGGCTCCCCAGACTTCCCGTAGGTTCTGTAACTTCCCCTGTATCCTTCCCGTGATTTCCTTATATACTGAAATAAGCAAGTCACTTTCTGTGATTTGCAATCAAAACCCGCAGGTGCTACGTCCACTTTCGGGCAGCATGCGTTTACGGTCGTGTCCAGCCTTCCCTACGCTCTGCCCGCCTCCCTGCCATACTCTACTTCTCTGGTTCCGTGAAACCACTGCCCCGTGTCTCTCACTTCCCTAACCCATTCTGTCTCAGTCTTCTGGTACCCAGGAGTCCGCCTGCTTTCCAACTCCCATAAATACTGTTGTTGCTCCCTGAAGCCCACCGCTCAGTCATCTCCCCTCCCCCTCCCACACTGCGAGGGGTTATCTCCATGCTGTGACTGCCTCATCACCGAGCCGCTGATCCCTCCAGCATATTCTGCCTGCTGGACACCTAACCCAGGTGATCCCATGAATGCATCAACGTGCCCCAAACTAACCCATCAGCTTATCCCCCACATATTGTTTGTTCTACTGCACGCCTTGACCGAAGCCTTTACTAGAAACCACACTGGACAAGCTTCAGGTCTGCTCGGTCCTACATCCAAGAGGTCACCAAATCCCCCCAATTCTGCCTCAATAAGAAGTCTGTTTTGTCTGACACAGTATATCTGTGTCTTCATCTGTAGTCCCGGCTTCTATCCTCGGTCAAGACCTTACCAATAATCCAGCTGTTAATATACAGCTGCCTTGGGGCGCCTGGGTGGCTCAGCGGGTTAAAGCCGCTGCCTTCGGCTCGGGTCATGATCCCAGGGTCGTGGGATCGAGCCCCGCATCGGGCTCTCTGCTCTGCGGACAGCCTGCTTCCTCCTCTCTCTCTGCCTCTCTGCCTACTTGTGATCTCTGTCTATCAAATAAATAAATAAATAAATCTTAAAAAAAAAAAAAATATATATATATATATATACAGCTACCTTTCTCCGCACAGGGCTGATAAAGCCACCTCCAGGCTCACAGAGCCCCAGGCAGCGACCTCTGCCAGCCAGAGCAGGTGACCGGTGAGACAGTGCTCCCACGTTCTAGAAGTCGCCAGAGATCCCTGTTAACAAGGAGGTCCTGCAAGCCGGCCCTCTCCTAGCCAGCAACTATCGGGCCAGTAGGAACCCACAGCTCTGGAAAAAGAGCTCAAGTACGTGCCAGGTTCTGGACAAGGGCTGCCCTCCCAATAACTCAAAACTTACCTGTCAAATGCACATCCAGGCCAAGGAATCTCTAGGACAAAAAGGAGAGAGACCCTCATTCTTTCCTGGTACAAGTTCAAAGGAAACCTGACACGCTATATGTCCCCAACTGAGGTCTGCTGGCAAGCAAGGACACCAGAACCCTCAAGAGGATGTCACCACAGGAAATTCGGGCTCAGTGTCCAGGCCTCGATGCTCACACCAAGGGCTGGGTTTCAGTACAACTTGTGCCCACCACCAGAAGCCCCTGGGGACCCAGGGAGCCTGTCAGGCAGCTGTGCTTAGCTGTGCTAAGAGCAGCGGAGAACGTGAGTACCGACCAACGGAGCTGTGACTCTAGGGTCCTCAGCTCTCACAGCACGTGGCTGAACTGACCCTTGTGATTGAAGGGATCCGTGGAGCTCTACAGGACAATTCCTCGGTCGAGAAGAGTCATCCTGAAACACGCAGTGGACTTCCTAACTATCAGTAATGAGAAGGCTTATGTGATTTGTTGAAAAAATAAAATATAAATAAATAAAGAACGTAGCCCAAGCTGATGAGGAAGGTCACCCCGTCGTCAGTGGCTCCTCCCCACTGACTCAGCGAAAGAAAGATCGAGAGCCTCGGGTGCATCATTCTAGCATCTCTCACCCAGGCCTAGAGGTTTCCAGTCCCTACTCCCAGCAAACGGCAGCCATGCCGAGTGCTCGCTCCCCGAGTACGTCTTGCTTCTCTGCATGCGTGTCCCTGCCCTGTGGACCATCTCTCACCCTTTACGGCTTCACGCCCAGCGTTGCCTGCACATCCGTTTACCGTCCGCTCGGCACCTGCTGCCCTGCGCTCGCCAATCATCTCCGCGCACCTCCCACCCCAAGCCAAGCCGCCGGAGAGCCCCGCATCGGTGTGGTCGGTGGTTCTCAGACACCTATCAGAGGAGCTTCCTCATCCATGGTAGCCGCCGCAGAGGCGCTCCCAGACGCAAAACAAAATGCCACGAGTCAGTCAAGTAACCCCACAGCTGAGAGCTAACTTCCGTAGCTGCTGCTTCTCTGGAAATCCGGCAGAGCAGTCAGGGAGAACGGCCCCATTCGGGCATGAAGTTTCCTGTGTGTTCCCTCTACACTCTATACCACCAAATAATAAAGCCTCCCATTACGGAAAGCCAGTCGAGGTCAGGATTTACAAATATACCACTCTTTAAAGGAATTCTCAAGCGTTTGTAGAGATGGGATTAGCTGTTGCTTAAAAATCAAACCTGCCCAGCCAGCTGAGGACCTCACAAGCGAATATCCCTCCAGCAACAAAGAGCTTCAGCAAACCTGACTTCCTGGTACTTTGGGGGGCAGCAGGGGGTGGGGGTTATAGACCGGCAGGCCACTTTAACGGTCTTTTTTTCAACTGACTACTCTAGGATTACATGCCAAGCATGAATCCTAAGCTTTGAAATCTTAACCAACCATGCCATGCAGACACAGACAGGGATTTAGAAATTCTGGAGATTATATGAATAGCAAATAACCATTTCGTATGATTAACTTGCAGCCCCCATTCTTCTGAGAGCTTACTTACATCCACCTGCCGCTGGGCACGATTTCAAAGAGATTATTGAAACTTCTGAATTTCCCAACTACTGTCCTAAAAAAGAAGTCTTTCTTCTCTTTAACACAAACAAATAAAGCTTCCTATGAAAGCCAACTTCGTCAGAACAGTCACCTCAAGGTCAGCCGTCAATAAGCCTGGACCAGCTTCTGTCCGGGTGGGGGCGGCGGGAATGGCATGTTTCTTCACTCAACAGCTCGGAGAAGGCTTGTGTTCAAGCAGACCAAGCCAGGTGAGGAGCGGCTCAGCAAAGTCCTGATCCCAGGAGCCACGTGTCCTGCGGGAGCTGAACGGCCAGCACCCTTGGGTGAGCTACGGCGAGGGCTGCCTCCATGGCCCACGGGAGTGGAGGCTGGAACCATGCAGCCCACTAGGGACTGGAGACATGGGCGCAGCCGGATTCTGCAGGGCACGGCTGCCTCGTGCTGTCGGAGCTCTAGCCCGTGCTCAGACAGCTCACCGCCCCACTAACGAGGCTCTGCAAACCAATGGCCTCGTTGAAGCAGTTCATTACTGAGAAGCAGCACCCACCTCTCGTCCATCTTCCTCTCTGGTTTCCACGGAAAACATAGATTTTATTCTCACAAGAGCTCCTGCTGATTAGAAAGTTCCATTTACATGCCGATGCAGTAATTGGATTAGTTAGTTTCTTCCTATAGTCTCCTAACTCTGCCAACGGCCAGGGATGGCAAGAACGGAGAACCGGAGAGAGAAGCGGAGACTGACCTCCACTCTGGAGAGCGTGTGTCGTGTTGCTAGAACGTGAGCCTGCAAATCAGTTTGCCTGTGCGGCTAGGCCATGAGTACAGAGTCCTCTGGGAGGCAAAGACATCATCCATTCCAACACTCTGATGGAGTAAAAATGAGCTATTCATATTTTAAGACTTGGTTTTATCCCTTTTAAGTGAATTGCTTTTTAAGTTCACTTCCATGAAAATCCGGAAAAACATTGTGAATCTTCCAATCTGTTTAACTGCTTCATTTGTAACCAAAAGAACCACCCTCAGGCTCCCATTGAAACAAGTCTCCTCCCCTGCAGGTGATTGTTCGATCAATTTCCACTGAAGAAATTCTTCTCTTTCAAAAAGAATTGAGGACTGAGGAGGGGAAAACGGGAAGATTAAAGAAATGACTGCTGATCAACAAGATGAAGTTCAGTGAAGACTAAGCAAAGTGGTGCACTCAGCAGGGAAACAGGAGTGAGGAGATGGAAACACTGACCGCGGGTAAGCAGGCTGAGCAGGCAGGAGAGCTTCAAGAAGAAAGCCTCCCGGAGAAACTATCCTGTCGGACACTCTAACGATGGACACGCGTCACTTTACATCCATCCAAAGCCACTGAATGTACGACTCCAAGAGCGAAGCCTAAGTTTAACCTGTGGGCTTTGGGTCATCCGGACACATCACAGGAAGCTCATGGAAGGAATCTTTTTACAAGGGGACCACTCCCATGAGGGAGGTCCGCAGCACGGGGACAAGAGGAGGCAGTGGGTAGATGGGAAGATCTGTGCACTTTCTGCTCAATCTTCCTGTGAAGCTGAAATATTAGGTCTGCTTTAAAGGCGGGGAGGGAGGGGCGCCTGGGTGGCTCAGCGGGTTAAAGCCGCGGCCTTCGGCTCGGGTCATGGCTGGGGTCATGATCCCAGGGTCGTGGGATCGAGCCCCACATCGGGCTCTCTGCTCTTCAGACAGCCTGCTTCCTCCTCTCTCTCTCTCTGCCTACTTGTGATCTCTGTCTATCAAATAAATAAATAAAATCTTTAAAAAAATATAAATAAAGGCGGGGAGGGGCAGCCCCTCTTCCATTCTCCTCAGGGGCTTCTGCCTGTCGTCAACCACACATCACCATGGTGCCATCTTCAGCTCAGTCCCCTTTCCCTGCCGCCCTTTCTCCTTTGATAAACATATATGCTCCCAGTTTAAGCATCATCTTTATAGTCAATGGCTTCCATATCTGATTTCGCCCTATTATCTCTCTCCCAAGAGCCCAGCCTACATCTCCATTGAAGGGCTCACTAAAATCTCAAAATGAACATTTCCAAACAGAGCTCACCAGCCAGCGCAATTGAGACAAGAGACTAAAATCATAAAAACAAAACCTGGAAAGGAGGAGATAAAGTTATCACTTGCCAAGGAAATGACCATATCGGTGGAAAACCCAAAAGAACCAACTGAAAATCTATGTTCCTACAAACAACAAAACAATTTGACAAGCTACTGAGATATAAAATTAGTGTACAAAAACCAAAACCTTTCATAAATTCAAAAAACCAGTTAGATAATCAACAGGAAAGAGTACCTTCATGACAATAGCAATAAGACACCAGATATCCAGAAACAGATTTTTTTTTAAGATTTTTATTTATTTATTTGACAAAGATCACAGGTAGGCAGAGAGGCAGGCAGAGAGAGAGGAAGGGAAGCAGGTTCCCCGCTGAGCAGAGAGCCTGATGCGGGACTCGATCCCAGGACCCTGGGATCATGACCTGAGCCTAAGGCAGAGGCTTTAACCCACTGAGCAACCCAGGTGCCCCCAGAAACAGATTTTTTTTAAAGATTTTATTTATTTGACACAGAGAGAGGGAGAGCACGTGCACAAGCAGAAGGAACAGCAAGAGGAGAAGCAGGCCCCCTAATGTAGAGCTCCATCCCACGACATGACCTGAGCTGAAGGCAGAGGCTCAACAGACTGAGCCCCCGGCACCCCCAGAAACAGATTTAAAATAAGTGCACAAAACATATGGAAGTGGAAGGAAAATGCAAACATGCTCTTGAATGACATAACATAACAGGTTTGAACAAATGAAAAGGCATACCATGTTCTTAGATAAAAAGATGCACTATTACAAAGAGGTCATTCTCCCAAGGTCATCTATAAATTTAATGCGACTCAGTGCAGCACTTGTTTTAAATTCTGTTGGTAGACCAGCAGACTCTAAGGGTCATAAGTTAAAACAAGCACACAAGAATAGCCAGGAAAATTCTGAAAACGAAGAAAAATGAGGGGTAAAAGACTAATCCTAAGGGTTATCAAAATACCATCTGCCGGGGCACCTGGGTGGCTCAGTCGGTTAAGTGTCCAACTCTGGGTTTCGGCTCAGGTCATGATCTCAGGGTCCTGAGATTGAGCCCCGATGTCCCCCACCAGGCATGGGGCCTGCTTAAGATTCTCTCTCCCCTGCCCACCAAAAAGTTTTTAAATATTTTTTAAAAAATAAAAATATCATCTCCCTCATAAGAAAAAGAGACAGTCACTGGTCTAACAAAAGACAGACCAAGGGAGCAGAAGAATAAGTCGAAAAAGGCTCAAAGCGGCTGGATATTCAATATATGATAAAGGCAGTGAAGTAAAGACAGACTTTTTAATAAATGGTTGAGAAAAAAAGATGTTGTATCTATACTTTACACCACACGCCAGGATAAACTCCAAATCTCCAGGGATTAACTATAAAATAAAACAGACAACAGGGCAAATTCCTTTATCATCTTGGAATGGGGCAGTCCCTCTTAAGTATGACTCCAGACGTAGACACCACCAAAGAAAAAAAATGAGCATATCTGACTGCAGAGAAGAGCAAGGTGGTCTTCAAGGCAAAACAAAATAAAACCACCAAGCCAATGAAAAGGCACAAGAGAAATGGCACATCAGGAAATAACATTTGCAAACCATGGGAACTAATTACTCTAACACAGACCTTCTAGACGCTGGAAAGACCAGTAGTATGCTAGATAAATGGCCAGATGATGAGAAAAGCCAAAAAGAGCCTGAGAGGCTAGCTCTGACCCATCGAGTTGTAAGTCCAGAAGCTGGCCCGCATCGTCGCATGGTCAGCCACGAGGCTGTGGGCGACCAGCAGTCTCCCAGATTGCTGGTGGGAGGCAAAAATAATAATAAAGGGGTGTGGAACCAAGTCTGGTAGTGTCTACCAACACTGCAATTCCATTTTCCTTTTGGCTTAAGAATCCCACCACTGGAAACTCCTCTCTAAATTTGCAAAAAAGTGGCATATCCACAAGGCTATTCACTAAAATTTAATATCAAAAGATCATAACAAACCAAATGTCCATCCATCAGTAAGGTGCTGGTTAAACAAACTGGCCCATCCACACAATAGACTATTCTGTAGCTGTTTTTTTCAAAAGTGAGAGGAAAAAGGGGAAAAAAAAATGGGATTAAGGCCATGAATACAAGGGACAGGGAAAAAGAAAAAAAAAAAAATTTAAGGAGAGAGATCTCCAGGTACCAATAATGAAGGACTTTCAGGAAATTAAGTGAACGAGGCAAGGTGAAGAGAAAGCATCAGTAAGAATTTACATATATCTTGAAGAACGTGGGCTTGAACTCGTGATCCTGAGGCCCAGACTCACACGCTCTACCAACAGAGCCAGCCAGGCGCCCCTATGATTTTTATTAAATTGCATAAATAAACATTGTATGGACAAACAAATGAAGCTCTAAGAAGCAGGATGAGGGAGAAAACAGGTTCGTGTTTGTTCACTCAAGTGCAATAAACAAGCTTTCTTCAAAGGAAGGAAGGGAATGCAGCATGACCATTTTCCTACACACGAATAAAGCACCCAGAGCCCAGGCTTGTTGGTGTCCAACAAATGGAGCCCAAAGGGGGTGAGCTCAAGAACAGGGCAAGGAGCTCTGATTAACAGAAACTCTCGGTCACGCTACATCGCCACCATGCCCACTGCCTCCCAGCTCCTCCCTGACCCTACTGCTCCAAGAGGCTCTGATTCCCGCTACCATGCTGTGATTCCCGACAGGACCCCGGGCGCCAGCGCAGCCTCCGAGCTGCCAAGACAACTGGGTTCCTGTGAGGGAGACCTGCGCTCATGCAGGCTCCACTCTTCCCATCCCCGAGCCCTCCCAAGGCAGATGGGCTGCAGAGATGCAAGCCTCACCCACAGCTAACTCTGGGGGCTCCAAAACAGTTTCTCCACCCCCCTCAAAAGCGCCACGCCAGCCGCTCTCGGCCACCGGTCTGGACGGAGAAGCTAATGGAACTAGAGCAGAGAGCAGGGTTGACACCTACGGACCGGAGAAAGCAAGCTGTTCTGGAGGTGGGACTGGGCCCGCGTCGCTGCAAGGAGCCAGCTCTGAAAGGGCAGCACCTGGCCGAGCCTGGGCTGGCTCTGCGGTCTGGCCACCCGCAGCCATCAGTGACCACAGAGCTGAGGAACAGGCTCCAGCATCCCGCGCACTGGCCAGGCCCCAGAGGCGCGTCCCCTCCTCATCGGTCTGCGCACTTGAACCTCCAGCAAGCTGGACTGGGTTAGGACCACTCTTCCCACTCTGCCTTTTCCTCTCCCCCCGGCAGGGGAGGGCATTCTCAAGATCCACGGGGAGGCTGAACTGGGAATACATTTAGTTTGGGGTCCTTGGGATTTATTTATGTGTTTTCCAGCCACTTCTGAGTACAATTATAGGCAGCAAACCCGCAGAGACAGATGACCTCCGGGAAATGTCCCTCTGCCCCTCTGCCCCTGAGGCAGCAGGAGGCAGTCAGGGGCCGTGGTCCCATATGACCAGGTCTTCCAGTGCCCAGCACCAGAAAGGAGAGTGGTGGAACACAAGTCAGGTTTGAACCAGACAGAGTCACAAGGTCGTGGCAAATTTTTCCCATCATCAGGTAAATTGTCAAATAGAGGATGTGATTCTTACCAAAGTCTTCTCAAAATGCAAGTTCTCTGTCAGGAACCTACTACCTGATGATGTAACATGTAACAAAATACACTGTATTTTTTTCTCCTTCAACGTTAATTGTGACAGATTTAGGAGAATTCCCGCGCTTGTAGGTTTTAAAGCCGCAGTCCCAAACTAGCAAGTCTGTCTGCAGCTGCACACTCGGTCACCCCAATAAATCAGAGCATCTCATCCTGACACCTGACAGTCCCAGACTCTACAGATGAACGGACACACAAAATTGCCATCAGAGCAACAGGACAGCCTGAAAAAACCCATCTCAGGTGACAGAATTCCCAAACTGACTCATCTACAAGTCATGATTGAAAACATGTAACCCAGGGGTACCTGGGGTAGCTCGGTCACTTAAGCGTCTGCCTCTGGCGTGGGTCATGATCCCGGGGTCCTGGGGTCAAGCCCTGCGTCAGGCTCCCTGCTTGGTGGGGAGTCTGCTTCTGCCTCTCCCTCAGGTCATCCTTTCTCAAACAAATAAAATCTTTAAAAGTTTTAAAATGTGTAACCCAAATGCAACATAGAGGCAATTTTAAAATGCATTCCAATGACATTTTTTAATCTGTATAATTTCCAGATAATTCTATTTTTCAGAATGTTTTATCATTCAAAAATTCAAACATGATGGGAAGGAAGAATCCAAGCTAAAATATCATGATTTATAAGAAATGTATTATTTGGTCACTTAGTTGACTAAAATCTTGCTCTTTGATACTCCTGGTCTTCATCCATGGTTCCTGAAAACACATCAGAGCCGTAAGATGAAATGAGTGTCTTGTTATTAATGAAGGTCACAAGGCCGCAGGCTGGTTGCCAGGAGACCGTGTGATCGGAGGGTTGGAAGTTTACGGTCCCCACTCCTTATTACCTCCAGGGAGAAAGGTGAAGGTTGAAACAGCCAATGGCCAATGACTTAGTCAATGATGACCATGTAATGGAACCTCCATAAAAACCAAGAGGACAGCTTCTCGGTCCTCTTCGGAGAGCTTCCATGCTTGGGGACTCAGAATGCTTCCACGCATGACCAAGCCACACCCAACCTCCACAAGCACAGAAGCTCCTTGGCTGGGAACATCACCCTTCATCTGGCTATTGAGTCCTATCCTTTACACGTCCTTTAACAAGCTGGTGAACCTAAAGTAAGTGTCTCCTGAGTTCTGTGAGCCACTCTAGCAAATCAGTGGGACCTAAGGAGGGGGTGGTGGGAAACCAAGCTGTTGCGGGCTGGTGAGAAGCACAGGTGACAGCCCGGGGCCTTCCAATGGCCTCTGAAGGGGAGGGGTGAGGAGCAGTCCTGTAGGACCAAACCCTTAACCTGTGGGATGCCATGCTGTCTCCTGGTGGACAGTGTCAGAATTCCCAAACACCCCACTGGTGTCTGAAAATTGCTTGGTGTGTGAGGGATGCCCATCCCACATTATAATTGGGTCCAGGAACTCAAAAGACTGGTAAAATCCAAAATGAGAAAAAGAAATAAGACAGGGGAAATCTTCAAAATGTAAAAAAAAAAAGTTTTTATTACAATGGAAACTTAAAACTGATGACAAATTTTTTGTAAAGATTTAGTCATTTGAGAGAGAGCACCCAGGTGAGGGTGCAGGGGAGGGGAAGGCAGAGGGAGAGAGAATCCTGAACCAGGCTCCTCAGCTGAGCGCAGATCCCAACTCGGGCTCAATCCCAGGACCCTGAGGTCAAGACCTGAGCCAAACCAAGAGCCGGCCTTAACCCACTGAGCCACCCAGGTGCCCTTGATGATTGAAATCTTAAAGAAACTTTCCTAAATTACCAATAATTAGAAAAAATTTTTTTCATTCAACCATCCTAGAGGAAAGACCAGATGATCTTTCTATTCCCTTTACAACAAAGTATGTTCCAAGAGTACTGTTACGGGAAGAGACGATCAATTTTCCCCCTAAACATAGGGGGAAAGTAAAGTTGTGCCAAGAATAGAAAGGGATTGTAGGATTCTTCTGGGTTTTGACTTCTTTGTAGTTTTAAGAGGTTTTTAAAACTTATAAGCTATTGTGACTTTTCCTTCCTAAGTAAATTTTCACTTCAATAGCCAATTTCGTATTATTTTTCTTAAAGAGGGCATTCCAAATCTTAAGAGTTTCAGGGCCCAGGAAAGCCGGCTCCTCCTTGTTGACCAGAGGTGCCCCACCAGGCAATCCAGGGCTTTCTCCACCTCCTTCTCTTCAGCCTGCCTTGCCCTTGGAAGGTTCACCTTTGAGAAAAGGGACAGGGGAAGTGGCTGCCATGCCAGGTTCCCCCTTACCTTATCGCCTGACATACCACCACCCATCCCAAGCCTTTTCACCTCAAAGACCTTCCTGAAGGTATCCCCAAAAATACTTCAAAACAGTATGGGGATGAGTCACAGAGGACCCAAATTTCTGAACAAATACACTTTGCAAAATGGACCATTTCCCACCAGCCCAACGCTCCAAAAGGCATTTGTTTCTAAAGATTTTCCAAAATGTGGATCCAAGATTTTAAGTAGGTAACTATACTCTAAACAAAGTTTAAAACCCAAAGAAGAGGGGAGCCTGGGTGACTCAGTCAGTTAAGCAGCTGCCTTTTGGCTCAGGTCATGATCCCAGGGTCCTGGGATTGAGCCCCGCATCGGGCTCCCTGCTTCTCTCTCTCCCTCTGCAGGCCGCTCTGCCTACTTGTGCTCTCTCTGTCAAATATTTTTTGAAAAACAAACAAACAAACAAAAATGAAGAACGCATAGGCTGTGGTACTTTTATATGACGTGACCTTATCCCATGACCAAATTTATAGGTTTTTCTCCTTTTTGTGATGTGGAATGTGAACATTCTACTTTTAAGTTTTTTAGCGGTTACCTTTTTATTTATTTTAAATTTTTATTGAGAGACACAGAGAGAGTGAGTGTGCACAAAGAGGGAGAGGGAGAAGCTGACTCCTGCCAAGCAGGGAGCCTGACACAGGGCTCGATCCCAGGACCCCGGGATCATGACCCGAGCAGAAGGCAGAGGCTTTAACCCACTGAGCCACCCAGGCGCCCCCCTTTTTTTTTTCTAAAACACACTGCTACTTGCATTATTCTTATTGTCAATGTCAACAATAAAACAGGATATGATAGCCCTGCTTTGTAAGAAGAAAAGGTATGGCTTTTACTCTCCCTCACCACCCACTTCTCAGCTTCATCTGCAGAACCTGAGCCCAGACTTATTATTTGCAGCAGTGTTAGTGAATAACTGGGTGCTTTTTTTTTTTTTTTCACTACATATTTTCCCTTTTGAGAATCACTGGAGTTTTTATCTGCAACCAAATTTACAACTTTTTAGACTTACATGTGAATGATTTCAGGGCAGCACTGGTTATTTTGTATCACAACCTTTCCCTTCCTGAGTTATTTCCAGTAATCTTTTAGCGGATCAGAATATATCTTTGAAAAAGATTTATTCAAGAAAAATTCACTGATGTTCTATCAGGAAGACTTCAACTTACATGTAGCAGAGATGGGGGGGGAGCTCAAATGGCCTCCAGCAGTAAAGAAACATGGCTCAATGAAGTCCAAAGGCAGAATGAGCTCCCATCGAAAGCAATGTGCGGATCCGACTCTGTAGCATCAGAGAAGCTCTTTCTGTTACCTTCACACAGTAACACCACGAAGTGTGTTGGTTTCATTTCTGGTTACAACCATTTACCCCCGAACTCTATGCCTTCGCCCCACTGTCTTCCAGCAATGTTACAGGAGAGCCTGAAACCATCCTGAAGTTTCCTTCTTTGCAGTATGCTTCTCCCAACCCCCTTCTGTTTGTAGATCACTATATTCTCAACGTTAAAAATGGCACCAGCAAACCCTTGCCCTTTCCCCTCTTTTCACCTAATACAAAATGATGGGCCTTTCCGCCCCATGGTTGCGGCTAGTGTCCTTCCCCAGCTCAGAGACGTTTTTCCGCGATTTGTTTTCTGTGGCTTCTTCAAGAGCAATGTTTCCTGAGATCACAGCACTCATTTAACCTTCTATGTTGTAAACGTTGCTCTTTATGGATCCTAACAGGAGTCTTACAGTTCTGCAGATGGAGGCACCTGCATGGCTCAGTGGGTTAAGCCTCTGACTCCTGATCTCAGCTCACGTCCTGATCTCAGGATCATGAGATTGAGCCCCGCATCAGGTTCCACACACAGTGTGGCGTCTGGCTGAGATTCTGTCTCCCCCTTGCCCAACAGTCTATCCCTATATAAAGTTTGTTTGAAAAATTAAAATGAAGCCCTTTCCCTACATTTAAAATAAAGTAAAATAAAGGAAAGCGAACCTCCGGAGGGTGCAGCATTTAGTACCATTACAGTTTCTTCCTCTCCGCTCAGATATCTTGCTTCATCTGCCTCCCAACCAGCTAGTTTTCCGTTTGGTGGACTGCCTCATCTCCTGTGTCACTCACTCATATCAGAGTCTGTCTTGAGTTTTATCAAAAACAGCACAAAGCAGACTCGACCCGAAATTTACTCCTAGTTTCCGTAATTAACCTTTCTCAAAATTATATTTTCCTCTACCTCAAAAAGTATATTCCTGCCACTCCCCTCCCCCCAATAGCACACCATTTATTTTATTTTGGCAACAGGCTGTTTGTTTAAATTTTAAAAAACCCAAAACGACCCAATGATACCCGGGCCCAACTGCCCTCCAGAACAGGACAGCTGGTTCTCTGTAGGACGCCGTTGAGTCTGGTGGTTTGTCCCGCTCTAAGCCTGTAAGGAGAGGGCTGAGACATTACAAAGGCATCCCCATTTGCGGTGGGAACTTCATCCCTGCAAGTCTGCTTCTCCGTGAGGCGACTGGGTTGGTTCTGGGATCTCATGTCTGTATGAGATTCTCCGTCTGGCAAGACTTCTGCTCCAGACAGATGGGGTGCTGCCCACTGTGCCAGGGAGGATGGCTGCAGAGCCAGGGAGAAGCCCTGCCGAGCCCGAGCACGTGGAGGCCACACGTGTCCTCTGGCTGCCCGTCCGGCTGCGTCCAGATACAGTTGCTGCAGCGGCGGCCTGTGTCCCAGCAGGCTGCACCCACCCTCTGCTCCCCCAGATCTGCAGAGCGCACAGCAGGTCCCCCTCCTTCACACTGCTCGCAACCCTGCCCTCAGGAGATGGTGATGAGTCAGCCCCACTCAGTGTTCCCGGATTTCTTCTGCTGCGTAGGGACCCCCAGCTGGAGGGAGGAGCAGAGGAAGGAGCCCCCAGGCTCTACCGCACCCACCCTGCAGGTCCTGACCGGCACTTTTTACTGTTCTATTTCAGATTCCCATTCTTCCGGGATCAGCCGTTCCTTCTATAAAAAGTGTTGCATTCAGTTTTCTCCCTCATGCTGCCGAGTTTCTTCCCTTCTGTCTGGAGCTTCTTGTGGTCTGTGCATGTTTAAAAATGAGATGCAGCCGGTCATGTGGCTTCCTCCAGGGCCGTAGAAGGTTCCTTTTCTCATGCGATTCCTTCCTGAACGGGAAGGGACATTAAGTTCTCTGTCCAAGAGCGAAGCCTGGCCACTGGCAGGCTTCACTCCAGAATGAAAAGTCAGCGAAATTGCCTGCAGGCTAAAAAGCCTCCATGAGACACAAAGGGAAAAAGCTTTACTTGGGGTGAAGGCACACACCGGGGAGCCCCAATTCTCCCCAGGCAGAAAACACGATCTCTGGAAAGAAATATTTCCCCGAGGGTAGAATGCTATCAACTGCCTGCGTCCAAAGAAGGGAGAGGAGGCCAGATGGAGAGAACCCTGGGGCACAGCGGGCCCCCACAAGTGCGAATTCTCTGTGTCTGCAGCACCGTCCACACTCGCCCACCCTCGGAGCCGCCGCCCTGACCACAGCCCACTCCGCTGACTCCACACCACATTCTGCTCTCTACCGACAGGCTTCCAATTCCTCCTTTCTTCTCTACAGCTACACAACTCTGCTCTACCGACGGTCACCTCCCAGGATCCTCTGGCATGTCCCATGACTTCCCGTCCCATCATCTGCTGGGATGGGCAGCATCCCTTTCGGGAGGCCTGGGGGACCGAGGAGAGCACGCTCTCCTACCGCCACTCCAGGGGTCACTCCTGGCAAAGCCTCACCAAACCCGAGAAGTAGATCCTTCAGACTTCATTAACAGATTTCGGTACAGCTCCCTGTGAAACTCAGTTTCTTGAACCTACAAGATGGGTCTTCAGAGGGTAAAAACTGCCTGCAGACAACTCGGTTCTTTGGAAGCAACTACGCACGAAGATAAACTCAGGGCTCAGCACACCAGGATGCGGCTCGGCCCTTCTGCAAGTAATAAGGCTGAAAATCCACTTCAATTTTCTCAGTGGGAAGAGAACACGTGCACACCTAAAAACCCTCACGGTGGCATTCAAGCCACAGATTTGACGTGACAGGGAAGCGCCATCTCTCTGACCCGCCAATAGGAAAACGGACCCACGTCTCAGGGCCACTCACAAGACAGTTACAGGCACTTTATCCTGCAACATGTTAAAACACAGACAAACCTGGAAAACGGAATCAGGCTACAACAGGGATGAGCCCACTAAGTGAAAGAAGCCAGACACAAAAGGCCATGTACTGTACGATTCCATTTACATGGGACTGTCAGAGGAGGCACACCCACACACATGCACACACACGCACGCAACAGATTCGTGGTGCCCAAGGGCCAGGGAGAATGACTGCAATTGGGGGACAGGGTTTCCTTCTGAGGTGATAAAAATGTTCCCGGGGTGGCTCAGTCAGTAGAGCATGTGACTCTTGATTGTGGGGTTGTGAGTTCGAGCCCCATGTTGGATTGGAGATTACTTAAAAGTAAAATCTTAAGGGGCGCCTGGGTAGCTCAGTGGGTTAAAGCCTCTGCCTTTGGCTCGGGTCATGATCTCAGGGTCTTGGGATGGAGCCCCGCATCGGGCTCTCTGCTCGGCTGAGAGCCTGCTTCCTCCTCTCTCTGCCTGCCTCTCTGGCTACTTGTGATATGTCAAATAGATAAATAAATTAAATATTTGGGAAAAAAAAGATTGACTTATTAAAAAAAAAAAGTAAAATCTTAAAAAAAAATTCTGGGGCGCCTGGGTGGCTTAGAGGGTTAAGCATCTGACTCTTGGTTTCGGCTCAGGTCACGATCTCAGGGTCCTGGGATCGAGTCCCATGTTGACGCAGAGTCAGTTTGTCCCTCTCCCTCCCCCTCTGCTCCTCCCCCCTCCTTGGGTGGGTGAGTGTGTGCACGCATGCTCTCTCAAGTCAATAAAATCTTTTCTAAAAAATTCTAAAATTAGGTAGTGGTGGTGGCTGCACGACACTGTGACTATACTAAACCCCACCACTTTAAAAGGGTGACTACTAGATTCTGTGAATTACAGTTCAATTTTTAACCAAAGATTAAGTACTTTATCACCAAATCAGTCCCAAGGGTCATGATCCCTGACTCCTGTAATACCTTTGTTGGATCAAACATTACTTCGAGAACATAAGGGCCTCTGATACTATATAGAGCAGCAAGCAAAAACATTTCTAAATCTAAGAAACCAGGCTGTTCTCAAGTTAAAAAAAAAAAAAAAGGCTTTGAGTAAAAATGAGGCAGGAGAAAGAGAGAGAGAGAGCAGTACAGAAACTTGAATGGTTACAAAAATGTGTCTTTCAGTGGGAGGCAGAAAAGAGTAATTTGTGAGAACCCAGGAGACTGAGCCCACCTAGTGTAAAACGGGTGAGGATTCCTCAAAACATGGTTCATGCTGGTACTGACATAGTAACGACCTGAGAAAGAGAACACCAGTCCTCGCTGGTTCAATCCACTCGAGTGGCACTGGCTTATTTTTTTTCCTACAAAGTTTCAGCAGCCTTAGGTCCCTGAACAATATTTTTGTGCTGAATAATAAATCAGTTTTATTGTGGATGCCCAGAACCACAGAAATGCAAAGAGACCTTCTAAAAATAGAGCGTGGCATTTCAAGGAAACCTGTTCACAAAACCGAATCTCCAAAGACCAAGTCGGAAGACTGCCACAGGGCTGCCCGATTTCTTCACAGGCAGCCCTGGTCTCAAATAGCCCCCAAACAGGATGTCTGGCTACAATTAGAAGCAATCTGAGAAATCTGACCTCCTTCGCATAAAAAAAAGGAAAACAAAATGTTGGGAGACACACAAGTATGTGAAAATCACTGGTCTTATGATGATTGCATTTATCACAAAAGCTATTCTGAAGCATGCAATCCACCTTCAGCAACAGGGTGATGATCCATACTTGGTCCTCACAGGACAGAGCCGATCAAAGACGCAGAGCTTTTAGAGTAATGGCATCGAAGTGGGCCTGCAAGTTTGAAACTTAACTTGGCCAAACTGCTGATCTGCACCTCTCTGCTCTCCGGTGAATGCCCACACAGGCGACTACGGAACGGCCATGAGGAGGGAGAGCTGGGCTCCCTTCTCAGGACTACTGCCACCTCTCCACCAGTCAGAAACGTGTTGTGACGAGTCCCTGCCCCGTGTGACACAAGGGGGTTTCGGTCTGTGGGTGTCTCACAGCTCCTGCTTTCTGCCTCCCACTGAGAACAGGACTCAGCCTCGCATATGTGTGCTCTGTTTACACGGCTGTATACGTAATACGATGAAGAGGGGAGAATTAAAATGCCTACTGGACAAGTCACAAACAAATGAGTACTTCGGGTGGAATCCAAACCAGCCGTCTGAAAAGGAGACTCCCAGATCCTGTCGCTGGATCTTGAATACTTCTATAGAGTGTCACTTTCTTTCCCACCCTGCCCTTTTCCTTTACTGAATTTTCATACAATGAGTTTGCTGTGGCCATCACCGGATATACTAACAACAAAAAAAGTTACAGCTGGTTCCTGTATTGGTCTCGGCTGCAGCCAAAGTTAAAAATGTTTAAGGCCTATAGGAAAGGGGGGGAGGGATGGGGAGGAGAAAGAAGGGATGAAGGGGGAGGGAAGAAAAGTGGGGGTGAGGAGGGAGGGGAGGAAGGAGGAGAGACTCATTCCTAAGAGATTTCAGGTTTGTTCTTCATCCAAGGACCTGGCAGCAAAAGCTGCTCTTTTGTATTATGTAAAGAAAGTCTGTCTTACTAAATTTTCCAATTTTGAAGCTCGTTTCTTTATAAAGCCATGGCCACGTATTAGAATAAAATTCTTAATCACCTCCATATGAGGGTAGGTCTAACAAACCACTGTGTATGTTTAGTCCAAGTTCACCCACACATATACTCCATTGATATCTGAACCACTGAGTAACTCCTTTTTGTTCCGGGTCTAATCCGCACTTACCAAGCAACAAGAAAAATGAACATGACTTTGACCTTGAATCAAGGAGACGACTTTCACCTATCTATAATTTTAAGAAATGACATTAAAGAAACCAAAGCACTCCTCTCTTCTGTTTACACATGTAACCTAGATTACAGGGTGCAAATAAACGATAGGAGGCCTGGACACTTGGAAAAAGTCACCATCAGCCCCCAGCAGACAATTGTTTTAAAGGAGAGATGTAACTGAATACAAGGTGTAAACCTGATTAGAGCCTAGGTAAGAAAAATAGAAAAGACATTTGGGGGAAAGCAGAATTGGGACTGTGCAGGGAAGGACAGTACAGAACTATGCTGGCTGTCTTCAGTCTGGCAGGGCAGGGGTCAGGAGCAGATTGTAAGTATGTAAGTATGTAACTTACTTGTAAATGATCCATACCCCACCCCACCCCCGAAACAAACTACAGTTTATATACATGTAGAGATAAAGCAAATACGGCAACATTTTAGCAACTGGTGAATTAAGGTGACAAATAGTCGGGTATTCTTTCTACTTTACTGCAGATTTGAAAATTTTCAAAAGACAAAGCTGAGGGAGGAAAGACAGCATCATCGTATTGGCAATTATCAGTTATTCCTAAATCCGAATACAGCAGCAGTTCCGTCTGCTGGGCGCGTAAAGGTGGGCGTTGTAAATGCCTGCACACCGTCTGGGATTTCTGACAGATTCTTCGCTCAGTGATTTCACTTGGGTTTTCTTCCCTGTCCGTTTCACATACCGGAAGACTGAAGCCTAAGGAGATTATCCACACAGGCTCACGCTGGAATTACTGGAGCTGCATATATTTACTTAAGAAATATGTCAACAACAATCAGTTCTACCAGTTAAACAAACTTCTGCAAGCGTACACAGAGTAGAGACACAAATTCTCAGAATCAAGCATTAACATTACAGCTGCCTGTTTTCTGCCCTGAAATACCCTTCAGTGGCTGGGCTGACATAGCAAACAGAGAAATTCTGCAAGCTTAATTCCCTTAATTAATGAGCCCACAGGGGGAAGGGGGCCCTCCAGTCCCACAGGACTGAGATTATCCTGGAAGGGATGGCTCCATGATTCATCCCAACAGAGTCAGCCACAGAGAAGTATAGCCGAGAACAGGGGGGCTGCCCAGCAGACAAGATCCTATGGTTCCAGATTCTGATAAACGGAAAGTAATGGTGTCTGGATGGAGGGAGGGAGGGACGGATATTAGCAAAAAAAAAAAAAAAAAAAAAAAAGAAAGAAAGAAAAAAGAAAAGAAAAGCTTCAGTAAAACATGCAGAAACAGTCTTATAAAATTAAGGGTTTATGCTAAAAGCCAGGCTCCCCTCTCAAGCATTTGGGGAAGAGGTTCAGGTTGGTATTACTGCCCAGGCTGGGCCATTAATCTTTTTTTTTTTTTTTTAAGATTTTATTTATTTATTTGACAGAAATCACAAGTAGGCAGAGAGAGAGAGAGAGGAGGAAGCAGGCTCCCCGCTGAGCAGAGAGCCCGATGTGGGGTTCAATCCCAGGACCCTGAGATCATGACTTGAGCTGAAGGCAGAGGCTTTAACCCACTGAGCCACCCAGGCGCCCCTGGGCCATTAATCTTTTTAACCAGTGAAAGTCATTAACTTAATAACTCTTTAAGGAAAATGGCTCTCCTGTCACATCTGTCCCTCAAATTCCCAGTCAACAATGGTGTTCCTTGATTGCTGGGACTGTGAAGATAAAACCTCGGAAGCCAAGCTATTATGATTAGAGAACTCCTAACATGGTCTCCCCAAGGGGACACACTGGGCACGGGCTCAGCCACGGCCATGGCTCCAGGACTCAGAACTCCTGGGCAGGCTGGAAGGACTACCATAGCAGGCTTCAATGTCAAGGGTGAAATTGGTTTTCATCCTACCCCAAACCTTCACAGATAAAATGGAAGAGGAAGATTTTTTTTTTTTTTTTTTAATTTGTTAGAGAGAGAGCGAGCAAGCACAGGCAGAGTGGCAGGCAGAGGCAGAGGGAGAAGCAGGCTCCCTGCCAAGCAAGGAGCCCGATGTGGGACTCGATCCCAGGATGCTGGGATCATGACCCCAGCCGAAGGCAGCTGCCTAACCAACTGAGCCACCTAGGCGTCCCAGAGGGAGATAGTTTCTAACACAGAAGCGGCCTGGACGCTTCCGAAATAGACAGTCTTCATTATCTTGACACGCAGGATAGTCTGTTCTTTGCCAGGATCTTAATACTTGATGGGAAAGACAAAAAGAGAAGGCCCCAGGCTCTTCCATGGCACAAAAAGGATGGAGGCAGGGTGGGAGGCAGGAGACACTTGAATCCTGAAACCTCATGTCTAAGCACGAAGAGCAGCAGAACCCAGGGGAGTATCTCAGCTTATGTTCTTTCCAGATTAAAAAAAAAAATTAGTCATGTTCTGCATGTCCAGCCAAATTACTGGGCATCTGGGAGGCAGAACCGCCACGGGGGTGCAGAGTGAGCGTGGGAGACACCCATCCACGCTGCCTCTATCCACGTGCTCCAGGGGGTTGGCACTTGGAGACCAAGGCGACCACAGGAAGGACAGCAGGAGGCATCAGACTTTCTTTAGGAAAAATAAAAATGCCACGGTAACCATTCAACTAGTATATAGCTTGGCCACTATTTTAAATGAGAAAGTGAATTTAGAAACATGTTACTTTGGGGATCCACAAGAGAAGCTCTTCAAGTCCTGAGAACATGTCACATTTTGGAAGAACACTTATCCAATATGAAGATTCCTTCTGCGTGGGCAATGAAAGACACCATTTTATTCTCAGGACGCTCTGCACTCTCAGAAGTGCGGTCATAGACTGAGAAAGTCTGCAACCACTTGTCCCTCCCACACTTGGGAAATACAGCCTCACCGTGTGAACAGGCCAAATGCTTCAAAGTCCCTGAAATCCTCCAATTTTCCCATACTCTAACACAAACAAAAATGAATTCATTTGTCTGTCTCAATTCAGAAAAATTTTAATTTAATTACTGAAACTTGGAAAAGGACATTCTCGATCATTTGATTTCCTCTCTGCTAAGAACTAAAAGGAAGTCTTGTCTTCTAATGGAACAGTCAATGGCCAATGTCCACCACTTTTGACTGCTGCGTGTTTCAAAATGTTCATGTTAAAATAAATGTAATTGTAAGGAATTGCCAAATGAAATTATGAACCGGTGGGTAAGCATATGAAAATATACTTTGTTTTATTAAAAGCATTCATCTCAAAGAGAAAATATAACCTCGCTCGGTCCTTAAAGTGGTAAATACATCTGCTTGATGGGTACGCATGGAAGAAAAGAGGGGACAAGGTCCTGGCTGAGCGGATGACACGCGGGCCTGCCTCTACGACAGCCAGGGTGTGGCAAGATGCCTGCGTTCCCTACAGAACGCCTCTCGACCATGTAAACAAGAAGGGCATTTATCCACCCGCGTGACAGGAAGTGTGGACACAGGGAGGCTCCGGGTAGGTGACATTCAGTAACTCAACCCTGTTCTCAGAGATCCAGCTGGGTGTCTTGCGCGTACAAATGGCTGTCAAGGGTGTCATGAATGTAAGTAAGCTGGCCACTCGAGCAAGCCAACAAAGGCCATCCAAAGACAGGGAACTACTTCACTACTTCTTATTTTTCTAAGAACGAAGAAACCTTCCTAAGAAGATCCCCCTGCGAACCGTCCTTCACAGCTCCTTGGCCAGACTTGGGTGACGCTCCCCTCCTCCAATCAATCAATGAGAAAGGAAAAGGGATTTCCTTCCCTGGTTTATACCTTTTTTTTTTTTTTTTAAAGAAGATTTTATTTATTTGACAGAGATCACAAGTAAGCAGAGAGGCAGGCAGAGAGAGAGGAGGAAGCAGGCTCCCTGCTGAGCAGAGAGCCCAATGTGGGGCTCGATCCCAGGACCCTGAGATCATGGCCCGAGCCTAAGGCAGAGGCTTAACCGACTGAGCCACCCAGGTGCCCCTGGTTTATACCTTTTAAGATTCGTTTCTAGTGGTATGGTTTTGTAGTGGTGATAAGACCTACTCCCTTTCCTAGGAGTAGGCAGCTGAACAAATCAGGGTCCTTTACAAGGAAGAAAGGGAGGATGGATCCGAGGTAGGGGACCAGCAGGGGGCCC
>ML105224.1:832-59724 GCA_003697995.1 Taxidea taxus jeffersonii
AAAAAAAAAAATCCTAGTAAGTTATTTTATAGAGATTGACAAACTGGTTCTACATTTTATATGGAGAGACAGAAAACTCAGAATAGCCAAAGTAATATTGAAGGAGAAGAAGCAAGTTGAAGGACTGACACTACCTAACTTTAATTCTTATAACTTTACAGTAATCAAAACAGTGTGTGTTAGTGAAATAATAAAAAAAAATGAAATCAGTGGAAGATTAAAGAGCCCAGAAATAGATCACCGTAGATAAAGTCAACTGAGCTGTGACAAAGAAGCTCAGGCAATACAATGGAGAAAGGGTAGTCTTTTCAATAAACAGTGCTGGAAAAATTGGAGATCCACTTTCAAAAAAATGGATCTGGACATTACCCTATATTATGCACAAAATGTAACTCAGAATGGATCACAGAACTACATGCAAGATGCAAAACTATAAAACCCTAAAAGATAACATAGGAGAAAACTTAGATGCCCTTGGGTACGGTGATGACTCTTCAAATACAACATCAAATCCTGATCCATGGAAGAAATAATTGAGAAGCTGGACTCCATTAAAATTAAAACCTTCTGCTCTGTAAAAGACAAAACCAAGAATGAGAGGAGAAGCCATGGACTGAGAGAAACTATTTGCAAAAGACACATCTGATAAAAGACTGTTATCCAAAATATACAAAAAGTCAACAGTAAGAATAGAACTAGCTCAATTAAGAAATGGGGTAAAGATCTGGGGTGCCTGGGTGGCTCAGTGGGTTAAGCCTCTGCCTTCAGCTGAGGTCATGATCTCAGGGTCCTGGGATGGAGCCCCGCATCGGGCTCTCTGCTCAGCAGGGAGCCTGCTTCCCTTCCTCTCTCTCTGCCTGCCTCTCTGTCTACTTGTGATCTCTGTCAAATAAATAAATAAGATCTTTTAAAAAATGGTGTAAAGATCTTAACAGACACCTCACCAAAAAAGATGTCCAGATGGCAAGTTACCATGATACACCTATTAGAATGGCCAAAATCTGGAACACTGACAATACCAGATGCTAACAAAGATGTGGGACAACAGGAACTCCCATTCACTACTGATGGGACTGCAAAATGACACAGCCACTGAGGATGTCAGGCAGTTTCTTAAAAATAAAACTAAATATGCTCTTACTTTACAATCCAGAAATTGTACTCCTTGGTATTTACCCAGAGGAACTGAAAACTTACATACACACAAAAACCTGCATATGATGTTTATAACTGTTTTATTCAAACTGCCCAAACTTGGAAGAAACCCAAATGTCTGTCAGTAGGTGAATAAACAAGTAAACCACGGTACATTCAGAAAATTGAAGATTATTCATCACTTAAAATAAATTAGCTATCAAGCCACAAAAAGACATGAAAACAAAACCTTAAATGCACATTGCTAAGTAGAAGAAGCCAATATGAAAAGTCTATATACTATAGATTCAGCCTACACAACATTATGGAAAAGGCAAAAATGTGGAGACAAGTAAAAGGATCAGTGGTTGCCAGAAAGTGAGGGAGCAGGAGGAGGATGAATAGGGTTTACAGTGTAGTGAAAATACTCAGGATGATACTTTAACAATAAATACACTATATATTTGTTGAAATACAACACTAAGACTGAACCCTAATATAAACTCTTAATTTCAGGTGGTAATAATAATACCTCCATGTAAATTCATCTTTTGTAATAAATGTATCATTCTGGTGGGAGATACTCATAATTGGGGAGGGAAAAGTACAAGAGAAGGAAGCATTTGGAAAATGTCTATACTTTCCCCTCTATTTTGCCATGAATTTAAAATTACTCTAAAATTTTTAAAATTATTAATAATTAAAAATAATTTAAAATGTATCTAAATTACATGTGTGAGAGAACAAGAAAGTGATCAAAGATTAAAGAAAAAGTAGTTTTTCTTTATGTTTTGGAATTTAAGAAGAGAGAGGAGAGACTAAATTCATGACCAGGCACAAGTACATGGTTTTACAATTACAGAGTCAGAGAGAGAGAGGGAGAGAAAGGGATAGAGAATATATGTGAAACTATGGAGGAAGGGCCCCTGTGTCTATGATAGGGCAAAACAAACAAGAGCAGGATCTTACTACATTCATATATAGTCTATATAAAGCTGTACTAATCAGAACTAGAAGGCACTTGGATAATATAAATTTAGACAGAATAAAGCCAGGTGAGCTAATAATGGCTAATCTAATCTCAAGAATCCAAAATTTTTTAAGAACCCAAGAACTATATTAGAACAAACTTGAGATTTCTTAGCTGACTTTCTCTACTTTTAATTGAACTTTTGATTTTTGCTAACATCACACAATGTTTCAAAACAAGTCAGTGAAAGAATAATTTTCCTCTTAAATACGAGGCAAATATGAACATTCAACTTAATCTGTGTAGTATAATCAATCATCAGTGTAAGAATTTGTGCTTCTGAGGGTGTGTAGAATGCATTCTCAAATCTACTCCATTCAACCATAATAACTGACACCAATTATAGTTGAGGAAAATGCGTATCTTGTTTGATTTAAACACTGAACCACTGATAAACCTCATGAACACGATGAAATTGAGCCATTCCCCTGTGGAAGCGCTGCAGCTGGGAGATATTTACTAGTTTGCTCGAGCATTAATTATGGTTTTCCTATTTAATATCCATGAAATAACATGCAATAAAATGGAGTTAAAAGATGTCAATATGAATTTACACACACACACACACACACACACACACACACACACACAGTATATATGAGAGGAGCTTTCAGCATTCATTAGGAGGCCAATAGTTTTATATGCCATAGGCTGTGATATTAATAGTTTGGTAATGAACAGTACCCAATCCTACTGTAAGTGGCTGTATTACTTCCAGTTTCCTCTCTTTTCTCCCTTTTTCTTTCCTTCCATTTCCATTCCCAGTGGCCTAATTCAGTCAGGCTTCCTTATCGAACATGCTACAACCACATTTTGTTTTTCTCTGTTCAAGTAACTAAAAACTATGCATAAAATCTGACATAACAGCATGTGGTTTTTTTGGTATTAAGAATATAAGTAGATTAATGCAAACAACTAGCACATAATACATTGTTGGACCTCTAAAACCTTATCTCCCCTTATTCAGTGTATTGTAAGGTAAAGACCTCAGGACATTAGCTATAGGTAATGCTATTTTATTGTTGTAGTATGTCCTTTTTCATTATCTTTTGAAAAGAATAAACTGTCTTTCTTGCAAATCTAACTTGCTATAAACCAAACATGATTTGTTCTTACAACTTCTTTTTATTACTAATAATGCTTATATAAGCCCTCTTGACACACTTACACAAATTCTGCTTATTATAGCAAGTCCAGCTAATCCCCATCCAGAGCCTCTCCTGCCCTTTATCCCATGAATCTGGTAAGCAGTTTTGTTTGTATCCTTATCTTTCAGTTAAGCTTTCAGAGTCATCTCAACTTGCTCTTTCCCAAATGTGTGAATGTGACCTAAATGTCAAGTATAATTTCAGTGCTCTCAATCTTGGATTTTTTTTGTTCCTTCTCTTTCAGTATTGGGCTCAGCCCATTCATTACTCATCCTTTTTCTGCAATGAAACAAAATTATTGGCACTCTTGTTTGAGGATGGTCCTGTGATGTTTTTTAATATAAGCTTAGAAATATTTTTTTTCCGGAAATGGTCTATAACTAGTGATAATAGTTTAAGCTACTGAATAAAAAGAGATAGTACTAAGATTCTCTCGGTACTAAGATAGTACTGAGATTCTCTAGGATGGACACTTATGGTCTCAGTTATTGAGTTTTTGTCACTCTTATATATATGTCACTCTTATTACATTGGGGAGAATTAATCCCATAAAAAACTATTGAGTTATCTAATCCGAGATTGGAATGTAGGAGCCTTCTGAACTCACCTCCTTTCACGGACATAATGAATCTACACTGACATTCAGAGAAATCCTCTTTGCAAGAAGTTCAGAAACTAGCTAAGCAACTCCTATACATCAGGTAAATGAAAAAATTACCCACATCACTCACATCAAAATGGGCAGAAAAGGCTGAGATGTGCTCTCACCATAAACTCCACTACCAGCATAGTGCCATGCAATCTAAAGGGAACACTTAATTTCCAGCTTCTCCCTAAGGAGTGAAGAGTTGGAACCCCACATCTAGCATCATAACTTTTAAGACTCCCACCTGAGGGAAAGGTGCCCCAAACACCCAGCTCTGAAAGCCAATGGGGCTTGTGTCCATGAGACTACAGAATATAGCTAATAAAGAGAGAATATTTTTTTAAAAGATTTTATTTTTTTTTATTTGAGAGAGAAAGAGAGAGGGAAGAAAAAAAAAAGAAAGAGAGTGGGAAGAAAAGCAGGAAGAGAGGGACAAGAAAACTCCAAGGTGAGCATGGAGCCCAGTGCGGGGCTCAATCCCAGGACCCCCGAGATCATGACCAGAACCAAAATCAAAGTCAGTTGCTTAACCAACTGAGCCATCCAGGTGCCCTCCAGACCCAGTGCAGAGGGAGCAAACAAAAACAAACAAACAAAGAAAATGCCCATTTTCCAGTCTTGCTGTGAAAGAGGCCATCTGGATACTTTAAAAGCTGCTGCCTAAGGGTCAGGCTAATTTAGTACACATCTAGAAACTGACTACAATTTTCCCCAGAGACTTGGAAACCAGAACAATGCACATGGGCTTCTCAAAACAGCCTCTGTAAATCACCAGTATCTCCCTACAAAAACCTTGTACAGAACCCATACAACTCAATGACAAAAACAAGGAAACAAAAATAGAACAAACAAAAAAATCCAACAATTTAAAAATGGGCAAAGAAGGGGCTCCTGGGTGGCTCAGTTGGTTAATCATCCAACTCTTGATTTCGGCTCAGGTCATGATCTCAGAGTTGTGTGATGGAGTCCTACATCGGACTCCAGGTTCAGTGGGGAGTCTGAACATACTAACTCAATTGTCAGAATCCTTTTACAATGTATATGTACATCAAAACCACTTTGACACCTCAAATACAGTTTTATTTATCAGTTACTGCTTAGTAAAGCCTAAAAGAAATGAACAGCACATAAATCCAAGCCACATAGATACTCTCTTACTAGGGTCCTTTTATTTCTGTTATAAAGAACAAAGCAGGACTTTTCAAAAAAGTTGTGTATGCTTTTCAGGTTTGCTACATTTTATTTTCCTCTATTATTATTATTTTTTGTAGGCTCCACGCCCAATGTGGGGCTTGAACTCACAACCCTGAGATTGAGTCTCATGTTCAACTTACTGAGCCAAGCAAGTGCTCCAACTCCAACTTTCTAAAATTGAAGATTCAGGGATGCCTGGGTGGCTCAGTTGGTTAAGCGGCTGCCTTCGGCTCAGGTCATGATCCCAGCGTCCTGGGATCAAGTCCCGCATCAGGCTCCTTGCTTGGCAGGGAGCCTGCTTCTCCCTCTGCTTCTGCCTGCCACTCTGTCTGCCTATGCTCACTCTCTCTCTAACAAATAAATAAATAAAATCTTTAAAAAAAAAATAAATAAAATCGAAGATTCATACATAGCTTCATGGCAAATTCATTTTCAGATTTATCTGTCTTGTTATGATAATATAATTTTAAACTGATAGGTAATAAGTACATACTTTGTGCTGAGTATCTTCATATTAACCCAATTTACAGGCAAGAAATCAAACTCAGGGTGGTGAAGTAAACTAATGGGCAGTATATCAGAAAACTAGCAGGTACTAGTCTCCATTTGATCCCAATGGATCAATGGCTGTAATACCTTAGTAATAGAATAAGTGGTGATGGTAGTTATAAGTGTATACCAAAAAAAAAAAATAATGTTTCTGTATTGCAATCCTAGGACCAATAAAGAGTAAGAACTATGTGATGTGAGAGAGGAATGTAGAGTCTAGGCTTTACTCTATTGTAGCATGAAGTTATTTTTAGGTAGAAGAGGAGCTCTCTAGAAATCAGATGCATTGGATAGAAAGCTAAATGCTTCTAGTCTGGTTTAACTACAGTTTCCTCATTAAATTATGCCAAGCTATGAATGATTAAAAGAATTACTTAATGCTTTAACTTTAAGGAGAACTCTTATATCCATCTAATAATTTCAGAGATGTCACAAATACATTGAAAAATGTTTGAAGTACTAATGTTCTCCTAATGTCAATACAAGATTTGGGAAAAATTAAAGGTTATTGCAGAAGGCATATTGGGTTTAGATAATGATACTAAGGCGAGAATATCTTTAAAAAGCAAACAAATTATTTAGGAAGAGCAGGCAGTTTTTTCCCAAGAGGTGCTCTCAATTTATTGCATATTTAATTCAATTAACAATCTGAAAGGCAGAGAGGGTTCTGATACTCACCTTCTAACTGACACACTAATTTTATGATCGTCCCCATTGTTTTCATTTGGATAACTATAGGGAATGTTAAATGTTTTAAAGATCAAAATCGTCTTCCCATTTCCTTAAGAACATGATTTAACTCAAACAAACCAAAAATAACAAAATATCAGCTATCTATATTTTGTGGGTATTGTAGGAGCTACAAAGGTGAACACAAAATCCTTGCCTTCAGAGAGCTTATACTTTAGTAGGAGATATTTATTTATTTATTTATTTATTTATTTTTAAATTTTTTTCTTTTAAGATTTTTTATTTATTTATTTGTCAGAGAGAGAGAGAGAGAGAGAGAGAGTGCATGCACAGGCAGACAGAGCGGCAGGCAGAGGCAGAGGGAGAAGCAGGCTCCCTGCCGAGCAAGGAGCCCAATGTGGGACTCCATCCCAGGATGCTGGGATCACGACCTGAGCCGAAGGCAGCCGCTTAACCAACTGAGCCACCCAGGCATCCCAGTAGGAGATATTTAAAAGGCATCTAGATATCCCAAGTAGAGGGCTACCATAAAAGAGGGAAGGAAGACAGGATGTACATACAATTTTACAGTGGTCAGAATTTTTAAAAGTGAAATGACATTTGCTGTGTGCATGGTGTGTTTAGTCATATTTCAACAGAGGGTTAGTGTTAGGAAAGGGGATGGCATTTGAGGTGGATATATAATTCTATGCAAACAAGGAGATAGGGACTTGGGGATATTTGAGTTCTCAAGTTCAGTTTAAGTAGAGAAGGCTTTATGATCGTATGATTCTTTATAGACTTCTGGTACTTTTTATGGAATAATATAAATATATTTATGCAAATAGAGTATCTTTTATACTGATAAGGGTGAATTCTCATATCCATTGTGATTTGAACAAGAGGAAAATATGGAATAAAAAGTGATTTGATAGCTTAAAATAAAAGATAGGAGCGCTTAGGTGGTTCAGTCAGTTAAGCATCTGCCTTTGACTCAGGTAATGATCCCAAGGTCCTGGGATCAAGCCCCACATTGGGCTCTGTTCAGCAGGTAGCCTGCCACTCCCCCTGTTGTGCTCTCCCTCTCTGTTAAATAAATAAATAAATAAAATCTAAAAAAAAAAAAAAAGATAACCAGGCATAAGGAAAAAATAGTTGATTGGCTCCTTCAAGGATAGGATTGGATTCCAGAACTCAAGAAATATCATTGGGCTCTGTCTCTGTCTGTTTCTCAAACAGCCTTTCTTTGTATGGTAGAATTAATTAGACCATATCTTTCAGTTTATCAATCACAGAAAAAAGAGTGTCTTCCCTGACAACTCAGGGAAAAAATTCCACCAAACTCTCTGACCAGCCAATTTGCATCACAGACACGCCTTTGTCAATGTGATTCTAATTGGTCAGCCACTAATCAACATATCTTTATAAATTATTCAAATTCATGATTTAATTTTACACATTTGATTCCAATAATTCTTTGACTATAACCAGCTGTTATTATTATTATATGTATTCCAATGTTGAAAAAATTGAGGCTTAAAAAGATGATAGATATCCTGGATGATGGAATTTATCTGAGATTTTCAAATTCGAGCAGTGAGTAGAATTGATTATTTTGGAGTATTTATATATGAGGACTGGAAGGTACTAAGGAACTAGTGAAATACATACCAGAGAGGTAAAAAGAACATTCTAGAGCCATGGAATAAAAGGCACAAGAGCAAACAACTTCACCACAGAAAAAGTGATAAAATGCCACATAATATTTGAAGAATAAAGCTGAAGAAAAGGCTACGAGATTTTAAATATTTATGTAAGGGAAGAAAGTTATATTGCACTGAAGACATGTTGAAGAAGATTTAGGGTTTTAGAAACTGACGTTCATATAGCTTAAGAATTGCACTGAGAAGAGCAATGGGACTATAGTTAGAGTATAGCAGGAATGAGGAATAAAGGAAATTTTTGCTTTGCAATTAAGATTGCAGTTACCAATTTTTATAGTATATGTGCAATGAAAATAAACATAAAATGCATTGGAAATATTTTTAAAAATAAAAGCATCATTAGAAAAAATGTATTCAAACTGGCCTGAATTCTATGTTCAATTCAATATAAAAAATGCTGATAAGCTTATCAAAAATCCATCTCATTTCTTGCTATTTGACTTCCCTCATCCGGTGACAAACCACTGACCAGAAACAAATTTGAAGTCTCCTATGGTCTCAGGTCTAAATAGCAGTGACCATGTCTCCATCTATTATTATTTCCTGATTGTAACAGAACAAATAACTGTTAGAGGTTATCAAAGGTAAATTCGTTACCTTTGCTAAACTGTCACAAGCTTGGCGATTTTATCGACTTTGGTCAATAGGCTGTCTTCTCTTGAATTGCCCAGCAGTATTTCTGATGTCAGTCGGAGGCATTCGCCTAAGATTTCTAGGCTCCAACATTCTAACTAGACCCTTTACTCTTTTTTTAAGTCTCTGACATGTGCTGAACACTCTTAATTAGTTTGAGTCCTTGGGAAGAGTAAAAGCACATCAAGCTGCATCGAGCTCCACTGTCTTTTTTTTCTCCTTAGTTCAGGCTTTCTGCTGGTAATAGAAGTATATTTGACTTCATAAGGCATTTCCGTAGACGTTTTTTCCTTGAATAGCCAATAAAATTGTGCCTCATTGGAAGCATTTTATTCAGGGACAATTCTGAGAGGCAACACAAAGTAAAAAATGTTAGCCTCCAAGGAAAAGGAATCCAATTTTAGACACATTTTTTATTGCCTGCTTTATCATTTTTGTATGGGTCATTTTTTTTTAATGTGTAGACTGCAAAAAATAACTTATGTTGGCTAAGTGAAAATTAGTGGGTAAGTGGTAAGAGCAGCAACTAATGCTATAGGCTTCAGAGTCTTCATTTCAATGCCTTTATTTAAGCAAATAGTGATATAGTGAGGTAAATTAGCAATTTTATGCTTTTATAGAATGCAGAATTTTTTTTTAAACAAAATCCTACCAGAGATCACTAGTCAGGTTTTAATCAAATGAAAAGTGACAGGAGCTAACAGTCCTGCCTGACTGTCCTTCATGGTTTGAAAACTTACCGACTTGGGCAGGTAATACCTAAGATAAATCTTACCTCTGAAATCTTATGGGCAATATGCTAACAATGTTGATCTTGGATTTTAGGCAGCTGTTGAGGGAGGAGGGGAGGAATATGTGGTTGTAGCATGTGTAATAGAGTCAGTGTTTTATCCTACTGAGCAGAGTAGCAATCTACATATAATTGATAATCCTAAAATTTAGGATTGGCCCTGGTGTGGCTTAAGAATTTGGCGCTGGTGCAGCCTAGGAACTAAAAACAGGGAAATGGTTAGGATGGCAACTAAAATAATAAATTAGACAGCCTTTAAAAGTAACATCTCCCAATTTGGCAGCGAGAGAAAACATGTTTGTATTCTGATGGAAATAGCTACTTATAAGCTATTAACAAGAACATTTCTACACTTAGGTCAGATAGTCAGAAGCTTTTCTAAAGCATCCAATCTATTTCCACTTTTGTTTTTCTCTTGTTACCCTGGGTTTTCAAAGAACATACACAATCTTCAAAATGTATTTTTTGGACTTAGGTATTGAATGCTTCTTTACCCCAGTCTTTGGTTCATACGTTATAGAACATTTAGAAGTTCTCAACAATTTATTTTGAGTGAATGAATAAATGAGTGAATAATGAAGGGTGCCCATGAACAGAGCCGCAGCAATTAAAGGAGACTGAAGGAGGCATGGGTGGGTTTACAAAGGGACCTATCAATGGAGATCAAGGGTTAACATATTCACCTACTTTCTTACTTTCAAACTGATGACCTTATTTAATTCAAGCTTTCCTCTGGAGCAGGAATTTTTCCATGTCAACTTATAATAGACTTGAAGGTCTATGCCATGTACTTAAATTTCACTTCTACTGAGTTACAAAATTGGAGGGGCTGGAGAGGGAACAAGATTTTCTTTTAACTTTCACCACAGACCAGGCACCTCCCTTCTATACTACAATGAAGATTGGTTTTTCTCTACTCATTGGTGTGAACACTTTAACTTTCATACTATTTTTGTCCATTTTTAAAGAGAAGCACAAGGAAAACAGCGCTCTATAGAAAGATGACTCAAGAGGAATGAATTTAACTATATTTATAAGTGACTTTCTTTTTCTAAAAAACATTTAATGGGAATCTACAAATACTTTTCAATTATAATATACTTTATGAGGAAATTCTTTTACTGAGGGATTTGAGAATTCCCAGTTAATAATAACCTTCATGATCTACTGAACAATTTCAAAATTTAAGGTTTTTAAGATACATTAAAATAACATGCAAGTAAACATTCTGAGGGGAGTACGTAGGTGCATAGGAGAGAAGGTGATTTCTTCACAACCGAATCCCAGATTGAGCTATATTATTTCTTGCTTTGGATCAAAACCTGGACTTTCTAGCTGCCTTTACAACTTTTATGCTTCATACTCAGCTTCCATAGCAAGCTAGGAAATGTTCCTGTTGGAAAATATTCAATAGGGAAAGGAAAGTTTTGAGGACAGAAAAACACATCTAACAATGTGCCCTGCAGCCTACAGTGTAATTGCTTTAAAAACCAGGGAATGGAAAACAGTTTAAGTGTTATACCGCCATACATCAACAGGGATTAAAAGTGATCATTTTTCAGACTTGCGCAGGGCAGTTTGCTTCAGCATGGCATTCTGCCACATGGTGATATATTTGCCTGCAGAGATCACGCGGAGGTAGTATAATACCCAGTTCTGCTTTGGATTTTTCCTAAAGGCAGACACAATTACTACAACAATCGTGACAAATTGCATGGTGCTTTTCCAACAGCAAGAGATTCCCCCCAATTTTTGCAACTGTTTGAAGTGGGTTATCTATGCTGGGTTTTTTTGTGTGCTTTGTTTAGCTTTTTTAATTATGTTATCCAAAGGAAATACTGACACTGGGATTTAACTTTGCCAATACTGATAACAAACATTTTGTTCCATGCCCTTTAAAAAATTGTAGCCAAAGCATTTTGAGTTTTAAATCATGGATCAGTAAAGGCAACAGATAGCTGGTTCCCTATTTTGGTAGAAATTGAATTTTGAATTATGTTTATGTCCTAGTGATACATAAAATGCTTCACTATCTCAGTTCATTTCAGAACACCAAAAATGTTCAGTGCCTTCTATGTGCCAGAAAATGGCCTAATTGATGAAGAAACAAATGAACATGATATGTTTCCAGTCCTCAAGGAATTTCATATCTAGAGGGTCTTCTTGTGAATTCAGCATGATCACATGATTTTCTTACTTAATCTTTTGGCAGCAATGCTCATGAATGAACCCAGACATTACCCTCTATTCTAAAAGTCTGTGTTATAGTTTTGCAGCAGGACTGTCAAAACTTAATGGCATTCAAGGACAATTTGTTGTTATCTGAAAATATGTTAAAGTGGGAAAAAAATGTGAGAATGACCAGTGTATATGTCAAATGAGGAGAACATGCATCTCAATAATCCAGTTTTGTTAGACTGATTACTTACTTCAAAAACTAAGAATCATATAAAGTGAAGTCATCTGTATGTAACTATCATAGCTGAACATGTGAAGAGAGAATGATCTGACACTACAGAGAAGGAATTCTCTTCTCGTATAGATAATGAGGAGAACACTATAATTAACATCTGGAAAAACCACAGTCAAAGGAGATTTGTGAGACTATTGAGGTCAGAAGTGATCAAAGTTTTTCATAAAATGGCTAATACTAGACTTCATGACAAACTGGGCAGGGTGACTTTTAGTCTGCATATTCAAAGAAGCCAGAAGCATCACAAAGAAAAATTCTCAGATAATTTTTTCCCCAGCTTAATATTCCCTTTGCTGACACTTTCACCCTATATTCCAGTGCTCACTTTTAGGATGTAGACCTAGAATCATTCTTCCAAATAACTTTTGGAAATCTTACATAGATTCTCAGCAGTTTAAACTTATTCTGTCAAAAACTCAATTCATTATGTCTCCTTCTTTTCATGGTGCCAATCTTTTCCCAATGACTCAAATTCACAATTCCACATCCTTCTCCTTTGTTTACTACAGATAATACATTGCAAAATTAATTTTCATATTCTCTTTTTCCTCTCTGTTCCTCCTGCAGTCTGGTTTCTTTCAGATTCTGTCAAGAACAGGCAACATAATATTGTAGGAAGACCATAGGTTTGCAGAGAGATAAACCTTGTTTAGATTACACTTCCCTCTGTCATAGGATTCTGTAAAATAATTTCATCTGTCTAGGCTTCAATTTTATCATCTTTAATAAGTACAAAATATAGCATAGTATTAAAAATGATTCTCCTAGATAGATATGCTATCATCTCATTAGTCTATGTGTTCATTCATTTATTCTCTCAAAAATATGTATCAAGTGCCTGCTGAAAACTAGAAACTATGTTATGCACCAGAAGTTTCCCACCTGGGAACATATTGGTGCCATTAACTGGAATGGGGAGCATTAGAAGATACCTAGATTGGTGGTGGCATAAATCAGGGAAGCACATAGAAGAAATATAAAATATCTGCCTACAGGAGGTAGAATTCAGAAAAAGAGAGAGAGAAAGAGAGAATGGTGGGCTGTTTTCATAATGAATCCCATAATTTCATAGATAGAAAAATTGAATTCACAAAGTAGATGGCAGAAAAATCAGAGGGGACAGGAGACTACTGTGTCATAGAAATCAAGCCAAGAGAATTTTTCAAGAAGGAAGTAAGTAATCTGTGCCAATTGATGCTAAGAAGTGGCACAAGAGTAATATGGAAGGAAGACCTATTGGATTGTTGTTGTTTCCAGTTTTTATTTAAATTCTAGTTAGTGAACATATAGTGTAATATTGGTTTCAGAAGTAGAATTCAGTGATTCATCACTTATATATAACACCCAGTGCTCATCACAAGTGTCCTCCTTAATACCCATTGCCCAATTATCCCTATGATATGAGTGAAATCATATGGTATTTATCTTTCTCTAGCTGATTTATTTTGCTTTGCATAATACACACTAGCTCCATCCATGTCATTGCAAAATGCAAGATTTCATTCTTTTTGATTGCTGAATAATATTTCATTGTACATATATACCACTTCTTCTTCTTGTAGTTCCATGCAAATATTAAGATTGTTTGTTCTAGCTCTATGAAAAATGCTGGTGGTATTTTGATAGGGAGGGCATTAAATGTGTAGATTGCTTTGTGTAATATAAACATTTTAAGAATATTTGTTCTTCCAATCCATAAGCATGGAATGTCTTTTCATTTCTTTGTGTCATCTTCAGTTTCTTTCATAAGTTTCCTGTAGTTTTTAGAGTACAAATCTTTTACCTCTGGTTAGGTTTGTTTATTTCTATGTAACTTATGTTTTTTTTGTGCAATTGTAATGGGATCAATTCCTTGATTTCTCTTTCTGCATAGAAATGCAACAGTTTCTGTACATTGATTTTGTAACCTGTGACTTTACTGAATTCATGTATCAGTTCTAGCAATTTTTTGGTGGAGTCTTTCAGATTTTCTGGAAATGGAGTGCATGTGGAGTGGGATGTCATCTGTAAATAGTGAAAGTTTGACTTCTTCCTTGCTGATTTGGATGCAGCTTATTTATTTTTGTTGTCTGATTGCTGAGGCTAAGACTTCTAGTACTATGTTAAATAACAGTGGTGGGAGTGGACACCCCTGTTTTGTTCCTGACCATAGAGGGAAAGCTTTCAGTTTTTCCACATTGAGGATGATATTAACTGTGGGTCTTTTGTATATGGTCTTCATGATGTTGAGGTATGTTCCTTCTATACCTACTTTGTTGAGCATTTTTATCAAGAATGGATGCTGTACTTTATTAAATGCTTTTTCTGCATCTATTGAGTGTATCATGTCATTCTTATCCTTTCTTTTATTAATGTGGTTTACCACATTGATTGATTTGTGAATATTGAACTACCCTTGCAATACAAGAATGAATCCCACTTGATTGGGCTGAATGATTCTTTTAATGCTTGTTAGATTCAATTTGCTAGTATTTTGTTGAGAATTTTTGCATCCCTGTTCATCAAGGATATTGGCCTATAATCCTCTTTTTTAGTGAGGTCTTTGCTTTTGGAATCAAGGCAATGCTGGCCTTGTGGAATGAGTTTGGATGTTTTCCATCCACTTCTATTTTTTGGAACAATTTGAGAAGAATAGGCGTTAATTTTTCTTAAAATGGTAGATAGAATTCCCCTGGGAAGCCATCTGGTCCTGGACTTTTATTTGTTGGGAAATTTTTGATTACTGATTCAATTTCTTTTCTGGTTATCAGTCTGTTTTCTATTTCTTCCTGTTTCAGTTTTAGCAGTTTATATGTTTCTAGGAATTTATCTATTTCTTTGAGATTTCCCAGTTGTTTGGCATATACTTTTTCATAATAGTCTCATAATTGTATTTCTGTGGTGTTGGTTGTGATCTCTCTTCTTTTATTTATGATTTTATTTATTTGGGCCCTTTCTCTTTTCTTTCTGTTAAGTCTGGCTAGGGATTTATCAATTTTATTAATTTTTTCAAAGAACCAGCTCCTGATTTGATCTATCTGTTATTTCTTATCTATATCTCTATCTATAGATATTTATATATATAATGTATAAATATATCCATTACGTGTGTGTGTGTGTATAGACACATATACTTATTTCTGTTCTAATATTTATTATTTCCCTTCTTCTGCTGCCTTTAGCCTTCATTTGTTGTTCTTTTTCTAGCTCCTTTAGGTATAATGGTAGGGGTAGGTTGCATATTGAGATTTTTTCTTGCTTCTTGAGGTAGGCCTGTATAGCTATATACTTCCCTCTTAGGACTGCTTTTGCTGCATCCCAGAGGTTTTGGACAGTCAAGTTTTCATTTACTTTTGCTTCCATGTATTATTCTATCTCTTCTTTAATTTCTTGGTTGATCCATTAATTCTTTAGTAGGATATTCTTTAACCTCCATGTATTTGTGGTCTTTCCAAATTTTTTCTTGTGGTTGACTTCAAGTTTCATCACATTGTGGTCAGAAAATATGCTCTCATCTTTTTGTATTTTTTGAGGCCTAATTTGATCTATTCTAGACAATGCCATATGTACTCAAAAAGAAAGTGTCTTTTCCTGCATTAGCATGAAATGTTCTGAATATAACTGTTAAGTCCATCTGGTCCAGTGTGTCTTTCAAAGCCATTGTTTCCTTGTTGATTTTCTGCTTAAATGATCTGTCCATAGATATAAGTGAGGTGTTAAAATCCCCTACTATTATTGTATTATTATCACTGAGTTCCTTTATATTTGTTATTAATTATTTTATATTTTTGGGTGCTCCCAATTTGGGGGCACAAGTATTTAAAGTTATTAGATATTGTTCAATAAACCTTTTAATTATGATATAGTGTCCTTCTTTATCTCTTTTGGCTTAAAACCTAGTTTGTCTGATATACATATTGCTACTCCCACTTTCTTTTGACATCTATTTACATGACAGATGGTACTCCATCCCCTTACTTTCAATCTGCAGGTGTCATTAGATCTAAAATGAGTTTCTGGTAGGCAGCATATAGCTGGGTCTTTTTTTTTTTTTTTTTAACCCATTCTAACACACTATGTCTTTTGATTGGAGCATTTCTTCCATTTACATTCAGAGTAATTATTGATATATATGAATTTAGTGCCACTTCTTCTTCTTTTCTTCTTCTTCTTCTTATTATTATTGTTATCATTATTGATTTTCTCTGTTCCATTTTAGTCTTTGTCGCTTTTGGTCTTTCTTTTCCACTCAAAGAGTCCCCTTTAATATTTCTTGCAGGGCTGGTTTAGTGGTCACAAACTCCTTTCCTTTTTGTTTGTCTGTAAAACTCTTTATCTCTTCTCTATTCTGAATGATAGCCTTGCTGGATAGAGTATTCTTGGTTGCATATTTTTCCCATTTAGCACATTGACTATATAATGCTATTTGTTTCTGACCTGCCGTTTCTGTGGAGAGATCATCTACCTTATTTATCTAACCCTGTAAGTTTGGGACTTATTTTTGTCTTACTTTTAGGATTATTTTCTTTATCTTTGTATTTTGCAAATTCAACTATGTCTTGGTGTTGGTCTACTTTTGTTGATTTTGATAGTTCTCTGTGCCTTCTGGATTTGGGGATCTGTTTCCTTCCCCAGATGAAGGAAGTTCTCAGCTATAATTTCCTCAAATAAGCCTTCTGCCTCCCTTTCCCTATCTTCTTTTGGAACTCCTATGATACAAATATTATTACAGTTTTTTGGAGTCACTGAGTTCCCTAAGTCTACATTTGTGGTCTAATATTTTTATTTCTCTCTTCCTTCCAGCTTCACTATTTTCCATAATTTTATCTTCTTTTTTTTCATAATTTTATCTTCCATTTATCTACTCCTCTGCTTCTTCCATCCTTGGGGTCATTACATCCAATCAGTTTCAGATCTTGGTTCTTACATTTTTCATTTCTGCCTAACTAGTTTTTATTTCTTTCATCTCTGTGGTAAGGGACTTCCTGGTGTCTTCCATACTTTTTCCAAGCCCAACTAATATCCTTATGAATGTTGCTTTAATTTCTGAATCAGGCATATTACTTATATCTGTTTTAATTAGATCCCTGACCTTTTTTTATTCTTTCTTTTGGAATGAATTCCTCCATCTTTGCATTTTATCTAGATCTCTGTCTTCTTCTGTGTGTAAGGAAAGCCTGTTGTTTCCTGCTCCTGAGCATAATGGCTTTATGAAGAAGAGGTCATATGCTATCCAGGGCCTGGCACTTCAGGAAGTGTCTCTGCTGTATGCTGTGTGCACTCTGTTGCTGTGTTTTGCTTGTTCTTTCCCTCAAGTCAGTCCTCTGCAGAACTTCTCCTTGCCTGCAGTGGAGAGTGTTTGGACCTTGGCCAGAGTGTGGTGGGTTTTAAGTAGTTGTGTTCTGGTCTGCTTGTTAAAAGAGACCTGATGCTATTTCCACTAGGTCTGAAGCTTTGCAGAACTCTATGGTTAGTAGACATGGTTTGTGTAAGGTTGTGTATGGTTGTGTAAGGGATATGTACTGGTCTCCTAGGGAAAGGGGCCAACTGTGCTGATTCTCAAGCATACTTGCCTGAGAAAAGCCATACCTGCCGAGTGCTGGTGAATGGGACTTGATGTAAGTGGTTTAGACTGTCACTGTTGGCACTATGCTGATTACTGAAGTTAGTTTATGAGGGAGAGAAAGGTGCCAGCACTCACCCTTATTCCAGAGAGGGGAGTTTGCACTTACTGCTGTCTGGGAAGCACTCCCAGAAGAGTGAACAGTCTCCCCTTGTGTGTCCCAGGTGTCCCTCAGATCCCTACCTTTACCCTGTCTGTGTCTGGACTGTCTGTCCACCCATCAGCACAGTGCACCTTGGGGTCTATCCCAGGCAGGCCTGCTGAATTTTAAAATTCCAAAAGTTAGGGACCTTAAGAGACAGACCTATGTTAGTCCTTTATGGGAAGGTCTCACTCTGCTGGGACTAATGCAGGTTTGTCCCAGTAGGGCAACTGCACCAAAGTACAGGGGCATGGATTTTAGAGTAAAGCACAGCAAAGATCCAGTGTCCAGGTTAGCCACCTCAACGGTATCTCTGCACCTATGTTGAGGGACAGATGAAGGAAATGCAGCCCATTAGCTTTTTTGTCCTTGGCAAGGCAATGCCATCTCTCCCAATGTGTCCTCAGATCACACCACCTGCTCTCTTGTTCTTTGTCCTTCTTCTCCGCAGGAATACTGCTGTACCTTGGGGGCGCCACACCAACCATCTCCTACAGACCTCTGAATCTCCAGTCTTTGAGCTCTACTGGTTGTAAAAACTTGTGAAAATCAGCCCCCCTCATTTTCTCAGTCATTGACATTGGGAAAATATTTTTTGTGTATGATGCCCTGTGTGCGCCTTTCTCTCACCCTTCTTCCCTTCTTCCCTCCCTCCCCTCTCTCTGTGACCAGGGCTCCCTTCCCTCCACCACATCTCTGATCCTTTTCTTCCCCAAACCACATCTCCGTAACTCCTACTCTCCATGATGTGGCCTCTTCTCTCTTCCTAGTTGTGCATTTTGTTCTATCAGTCTTTAGATCGATTTCTTGGGTATTCAGAATGGTTTCATATTTATCAAGCTGTGTTTGAGGAATGAGGCAAGACTCAAGTCCTACTATTACTCTGCCACCTTAGCTCCTCAGACCTACTGAATTTAAATTTATGGACACAATCATCATTCTTAGTGGAAGTTATTTTGGAGGACATATAAAATTGATAGATTCTTCTGTATGTTCCCCAATATCCATTCTTATCTTCTCCTACAGATTAATAGAACCTCCCATTTTTATCTGTGCACTGGACTTCCAAAATTAGGCCAATATTTCTTTATTACCATCATGGTTAAATGTGTTTATATTTTTGATTTATGGATATAGATATAGTTATAGATATCATAACACAACTTCCTAGTAATGCTCTTTCTTTCTCCTATTCTTTTACCCAGTTACTGGAATATGGATATGATGGTAAGCTGTCTTTGTCCATGCAGATAAAGGCAACAATTTATGGGTATCAGAGTAATAAGAAGGGTATCATGAGTTTTGAAAACTTATCAGAAGGGTGCTGCCACAACAGTTCCAACTTCTACAAGAGAAAGATAATTCACTTCTGCTTAGCCTTTTGCTAAGTTTGGATCTCTGTTGTAGCAGCTGGGCTTATATCCATACTAGCACACAGAAAATATGAAATGAGAGCAAGATGCAGAAATGAAGATAGCTTATATAGAAGATAGCTTATATAGAAAACCTCTTAGAGAAGAAAAGAGAAGGCTACCAAAGTAGCTATAAAAGAATAAGCGAAAAAGTGACTATGGTGAAGTGTGTTTGTTGCCATTGGTATGAATATGAGAATTTTGAATATGTCTAAAATCCAATGGGAAGAATCCAAGTAGAGGTTGAATATAAAATGAGAAAAGGGTATTCAATAATATTAGATTATTGAATTTAAAAAGTCCATTGGATTTATAGCACATTCATAGTAAGGGCCTTTCCTCTCTTATAATAGGAAGTAGGGAGGATAGGGTGTTCACAGATATAATTTTGTATGGTTTCATTGAAAAATTCCTGTGCTATTTATTGTAGATCTTCTATAAAGACTTGAGGATTTGTTGAAAGACTTGAGATTTAAGAAGACTGCAGAGTTTGTGTTTGTATGTGTGTATGCATTCTTGTGTAAATTATGAAGACAAGGTAAAGGAAAAGAAAGGAGTAAAATTGTGGGGATGACTGAGTAGCTCAGTCAGTTAAGCATCTGCCTTTGGCTCAGGTCATGATCCCAGGGTCCTGGGATCAAGTCCCATAACAGGCTCCTTGCTCAGCAAGAAGCCAGCTTCTCCCTCTGTCTGCTTCCCCTTCTGCTGCCACTACCTCTGCTTGTTCTCTCTTTCTCTTTTTCTGACAAATAAATAAAATCTTTAAAAAATAGAGCAGAATTGCCAATTTGATTCCATTTGATATTACTGATCTTAGGTTTATCATTGAACTTACCTACTTTCTCCAGCAGTGTTTGATTACTGGAAGGCAGGTACAGGAACAGTAGATAGTTGGGTTAGCCAGCAATGAGCCTTTACCATATTAATGTGATGAAAAAACATCAGAGAATGGGGATTTATGATATCATTAAAAGTGCTTTTGAGATGGTAAACTCTGTTCAGGCTCAGACATGATGACCCTCCTGTGCTAGGCGGTGTCACTGGAAAGCTGGCTTCATCCTGGTATAGTTAAAATGTAGACATCTAAGAGACTGATCAGGAGTCTGATACCTCCCCATTATTTTCATATCTCCCTTTTCTCCATTTAAGATCCATGGTACTGTTGTTTCTTTAACCGTTGTAATTAATTCAAGAAAATCAGAAAAAATATAGAAAGAATTCAATTTTTTTTGAATGAATGAATACACACATATCCCACCTAATCCTCAGTGTTTTCACCTTCCCATACCTACCTAAATTTGAGAGCTAAGTACCACAGAACATAAGTATAGTTGAAATAGGCATATTTAGATAAGCAGCAAAAGATTTCCACATTACGATTTCTTTAGGGGAAACACACATGTATTTCTGATCTTTTGCATTATACTGTACTTAGAATTGTCATAGAGATTTTTCACCCATCTATATCTGGTATAAGTTGTTGAAACTGTATTTGGTGATTTTATTTTCTATGCTTCACTCACTACATTATATTCCGACAGTTAAAATCCACCATTGTTTCTTCCTACTTCATAATTAAAGTCAGGATCCCATTTGATCATGATCAATTAGGGGTTTGGCCTGCAGATCTTTGTCAACTTGCACTTAAGTATCAGTTTCCTTCTTTCCTTTGGGAGTCATGTATTCCCTAGCAATTCTATCAGTGGTGGCATTTCCTTTGCAATGAGTCTCTGGTATAAGCTGGCTACATATGTTTCTTTATGTTTTCCCAGTAACTGACACATCTAAATGCAGCCTCTAATTGCCATTCGATCTCTCTTTCTTGGGGAGGGGGTGTTCTTAGATATTTTCACCAAAAGGAAATAAATTTTCTTGAGCTACCTGAAATTTGTGAATCATTGTTCTTTAGGATTCCAGGGGATTAGAACATTTGTATAAAAATGAAACTGAAATATAGAAGTATAACAACCAAAATTTCATATTTCAAAGTGTCTACATAGGGTTTTATAAAGAGCCATGGGTGTAAAGCACTTGACAGAATAATAAAATTAATTAACAATCTTCTGTGAATACTAGGAACTCTGTTAGCTCTTTCAAAACCAGTCTTTAGGATTTCCAACTTTTGAGTGTCAAAGCCATTGCAGAATTTAACCCCTGCCCTCACAGATTTTAGAACACGCAAACAATTTTGAGAATCAACAATCATAAAACAACACTTACAATATGTTTTGTGTGCTTATTGAAAGAGGGAGACCAAAAAGAATAGAAGCATGGAACAGGGGCAGGAAGATGTAAGCCAATTGTCATTTGTAGAGTAAACTCTCTTTTATTTATTTATTTTTTAAAAATATTTTATTTACTTATTTGAGATAACACAAACAAGGGAGGAACAGAAGGAGAGGGACAAGCAGACTCTGATCTGAGTGTAGAACTGGACATGGTCAATCTCACGACCCTGAGATCCTGGCCTGAGCTGAAATCAAGAGTCAGCACTCAACCCACTGAGCCACCCAGGCACCCCTAAGCTCTCCTTTATTGTGCTAACTTCTGGTCACTTTGGATTACCAGTTTCTTTGAATGCCTCTCAGGATCTCGTCTATAGTAACACTTTATATTATGTGATGATTATCACACTAGAAGTTGAAAAATGCTATGTATCACTTTCTCCTCAGTGTTCTATACTACTTTTATGAGGCTGTGCTATTTGGGGGTGCTAGGTGGTGCAGTCAGTTAAGTGTCCAACTCTTGGTTTCAGCTCAGGTCATCTCAGGGTCAAGAGATTGAACCCTGTGTTGGACTTTGTGCTCAGCACAAAATCTGCTGGAGATTCCCTCTCCTTCTCCCTCTGCCCCTCCTGCTCATGCTCTCTCTCTCTCTCTCTCTCAAATAAATAAATAAATCTTTTAAAAAGAGGGAGAAGTTGTGCTATTTTAATTAACACAATCCAAACTCTGACATTGGAGGCACATAAAGTTATTGTGTTACTCTAATGATGTACTCATAAGTGGAAACCAAAGAGTAAGCCAGGCAAATTGGAGGAATAGGAGAGAAGAAAGAAGTAAACAAGTCAGAGGAAGTCAGAAAGATTAGAGGGAATAAACGGAAAGACTATGTGTAGATATATATGGGAAAAAACAATCATTGGCACCTAATACAATGAATTGATAAATGAACAACATTCCCCCATGCCTAATTCTTCAGTTGTGATGAGTATTTACTGAAAACAGTTTTCTTACCTGGGGGCTATTTTCATAACTTAGAGCGATAGTAATGGTCTGAGAAATGTGTGTTACAATATCATCAGATATGCCTAAATATTTATTTGGTTATCTGTAATTACAGGATTTGTGAACACTGGAGCTTATACTACTTAGACAATCAGGATGCATCACCCTTATGGTTATCAGATATTCTTCCTTAAACCCAACTTCCATTTTTCCGGTGTGCAAGTTTTGGAATAAAATGTAATAATGGGTAAAACTAGATGTATTTGGTCTGAGAAATATATGTATATATACATGTATATACATATACACATACATACATACAGACAGACATGTATATATGACTGAGGTGTGTGAATTACATAAGCAAATTTAATGAAATTTTATGTCTAACAATTAAAAAAAGCAACAATCTAACATGCATATTACCTTCTTTAAAATACATTTTGAATATTTGAATTGTATCCCTAGGTAGCTTCATTTTGGCCCATCTTAATAGTATTTAGTCTAGGTTTCCCCTTCATTTAGTCTAGGTTTCCCCTTCATTTGAGGTGGCTGATCTTTACAAATATGTAAAAATCTTCTGCCAGATTCAAATGTAATAAAATGTTAGGACAATAGCTGCTAATGTCCATTTTATTTCTTTTATTTCTCTGAAATCTAAAAAAATACATTAGGTTCCTGGGTTTTAGTTTTTAAAAGCTTGAAAGAAATTGAGGAAGGCACAAAAAGATGGAAGACCATTTCCTGCTCATGGATTGAATAAACACTGTTAAAATGTCTATACTCTTAGAGCAATCTATACTTTCAATGCCATTCTGATCAAAATTCCACTGGCATTTTTCAAAGAACTAGAGCAAACAACCCTAAAATTTGTATGGAATCAGAAGAGACCTGAATTGCTAAGGAAATGTTGAAAAAGAAAAACAAAACTGGGGGCATCATGTTGCCTGATTTCAAGCTTTACTACAAAGCTGTGATCACCAAGACAGCATGGTACTGGCACAAAAACAGACACATAGACCAGTGGAACAGAGTAGAGAGCCCAGATATGGACCCTCAACTCTATGGTCAAATAATCTTCAACAAAGCAGGAAAAAATATACAGTGGGGGAAAAAAGACAGTCTCTTCAATAAATGGTGCTAGGGGGCACCTGGGTGGCTCAGTGGGTTAAGCCTCTGCCTTCGGCTCAGGTCATGATCTCAGGGTCCTGGGATCGAGCCCTACCTATGGCTCTCTGCTCGGTGGGGAGCCTGCTTCCCCCTCTCTCTCTGCCTGCCTCTCTGCCTACTTGTGATCTCTCTCTCTCTATCAAAATTAATTAAAAAAAATAAATAAATGGTGCTAGGAAAATTGAACAGCTATGTGTAGAAGAATGAAACTCGACCATTCTCTTACACCATACACAAAAATAAACTCGAAATGGATAAAAGACCTCAACATGAGGCAGGAATCTATCAAAATCCTAGAGGAGAACATAGGCAGTAACCTCTTCGACATCGGCCACAGCAACTTCTTTCAAGATATGTCTCCAAAGGCAAAGGAAACAAAAGCAAAAATGAATTTTTGGGACTTCATCAAGATCAAAAGCTTCTGCACAGCAAAGGAAACAGTCAACAAAACAGAGGCAACCCACAGAATGGGAGAAAATATTCACAAATGACACTACAGACAAAGAGCTGATATCCAGGATCTATAAAGAACTCCTCAAATTCAACACACATGAAACAGATAATCATGTCAAAAAATGGGCAGAAGACACGAACAGACATTTCTCCAATGAAGACATACAAATGGCTAACAGACACATGAAAAGAATGTTCATCATCACTAGCCATCAGCAAGATTCAAATCAAAACCACATTGAGATACCACCTTATACCAGTCAGAATGGCCAAATTTAACAAGATAGTAAACAACAAGTGTTGGAGAGGATGTGGAGAAAGGGGAACCCTCTTACACTGTTGGTGGGAATGCAAGTTGGTGCAGCTATTTTGGAAAACAGTGTGGAGATTCCTTAAGAAATTAAAAATAGAGCTTCCCTATGACCCTGCAATTGCACTACTGGGCATTTACCCCAATGATACAGATGTAGTGAAAAGAAGAGCCATCTGTACCCCAGTGTTCATAGCAGCAATGGCCACAGTTGCCAAACTGTGGAAAGAACCAAGATGCCCTTCAACAGATGAATGGATAAGGAAGATGTGGTCCATATACACTATGGAGTATTATGCCTCCATCAAAAAGCATGAATACCCAACTTTTGTATCAACATGGACAGGAGTGGAAGAGATTATGCTGAGTGAAACAAGTCAAGCAGAGAGTCAATTATCTTATGGTTTCACTAATTTGTGGAGCATAAGGAATAACATGGAGGACATGGGGAGATGTAGAGGAGAAGGGAGTTGAGGGAAATTGGAGGAGGGGATGAACCATGAGAGACTGTGGACTCTGAGGAGTGGAAGAGATTATGCTGAGTGAAATAAACCAAGCAGAGAGTCAATTATCTTATGGTTTCACTTATTTGTGGAGCATAAGGAATAACACGGAGGACATGGGGAGATGGAGAGGAGAAGAGAGTTGAGGGAAATTGGAGGGGGAGATGAACCATGAGAGACTGTGGACTCTGACAATCTGAGGGTTTTGGAGGGGTGGGGGTGGGAGGTTGGGTGAGCCTGGTGGTGGATATTATGGAGGGCACATATTGCATGGAGCATTGGGTGTAGTGCATAAACAATGAATTCTGAAACACTGAAAAGAAATTTAAAAAATAAATTTAAAAAACAATTTAAGTATTTAAACAACGCTATTTTAGATTACAATTTTAAAAACTCATTTGCAATTTATATTATTATTTGCTTTATGTAATTAACATGTGTGTAGCCTAGTCCCTGTCTCAAAGAGAGTCTTGAAGAAGAACGAGGAAAAAAGATCTTTAAAGTTAAATATAAGTAGGGCTGCCTGTGTGGCTCAGTTGTTTAAGTGCCTGACTCTTGATTTTGGTTCAGATCATGATCTCAGATTTATGAGATCAAGCCTGATGATGGGCTCCATGCTGGGCATAAAGCCTGCTTGAGATTCTCTCCCTCTGTCTTCTTTTGGCCCTCTGCCTGTCCCGTGCAACTGCTCTCTCTATAAACAAACAAACAAACAAACAAATAAATAAATGTAAAAATAATAGTAAAATATAAATAAGTTATACATTATATATTGTAAATAAATATAAGTAAAAACTATAATTTTGTACTGACTCACATCTACTTTCCTTTTTTTCTTTAAATAATGTAAATGTGGGCAGTCCTTACCTTGCTCAGTACTGTTAACACATTATAAATGACTGTACAAGCTGAAAGAGTGCAAAGTGGTCTTAGCAGCAAATGAGAAATTTATGATTGCCCTATTACCTTCAGCAGTTTTTGGCAAGAAATGAAAGTGTCAGTTATAAATGTATATAGAAATTTTTAAATAGTAAATTCACATTTTATTTTATATATTATAATTTAAAATATTAAAACATTGATAATTGATGTTTATTATATCTTGATAAAAAATATCTGTCAGTAATAGTTTGAACAGTGTTTGACTCCTTCCTGTCATTATAACTTAGAGTATGGATTGAACATCCTTTCTATGCCCTGTGAAGTGACATACTTCTTTCTAAGTCTGGATCCACTTCCAACATTTTATCCTTTGTTCTTTTGAAGTCATGAAGTGCCTCTGAGAATTGCTTTAATGTTAAGTTTTTGCCCACATCGCTTGTGAGATATCTTCATCTTTTTCATCACAACCATTTTCTGTCATCATTATTTCAATAAATGTGCCTTCACTAAGTTCCTCTGGATGCATACCTAGTATCTCCCAAACAGCTGCAGTGTCGACATTCCCGTGATCAGCTATTTCTTCTGCAACCCCTTTTATGTTTGATTTGAATTCTGAAAATGATTTGCACAATGTAGTTTCTGCTGTACTGCATGTCTTTTATTCTGTTACTTACTCCATCATGCTTAAATGTTTTCCAAGGCATCCTTTAAGGCACATTTTTTCCAAATTCATCTAAAGAAATTTCATGATCTTCCATTGTAGCATCATTAGCCTGTCTATGACAATAGGGCTTCAAGTGTTGAAATGACTCTTTGGTGCACTAGCTGAACTGATGAAGTTGAATTTGTTGGTAAAAATTAAATGTTCACATTTTTTTCAAGTTCCAAAGAGACTCAGGGTAGCCTGGAGCATTATTCAACAGAAGTGGTACTTGAAAGGTTTTCTGGTTATAATTTATAATTTGCCTGTAGTATCTCTCACTTGTAGGAGATGAGGCAACACAACTACACTCTTTGCTGTCTGTGTATGAGCTGAATAACAGATGTGCAATGACCTATTGTTGACAGCCTTTGAAAGAAGTCACGTGCTTGGTTCCTGATTGTAATGCACATTTGTTACTTATGCAGTCAGTTTATAGACTAAAAAGCTAAAAGCAAAGTTGATATTTTGTGTAATTACAATTAATAGATTGTGATAATTGAAATTTGAGTTGTGTAGTTGGGGTTGTGTATTGAATCACCCAAAGTGAGAACTGTCATATTGTTGCTAAATTAAATAACCTCACTAAGTATTGAAGCCAATTTTCCTAATAATATAATTGAAACACATATGATTTGATTTTGTCCAAGTTGAAGGACATGGAATGACAAATGTTTGCTAAGTGATGAATAACCAGTGAATTCCTAGAGGTCATTAACCATAAGCCACTCAGCAATTCTCTGGAACCTAATTGTGTATGCGTAGTACATTCTTATTATGAATAAATGCACTTAAGAATAAATGAATGGAAAGAAAGTACTTCTTGCCAATATGTATAATGTATCCAACAAAAATACATTTAATTTACTAAAATTAAGAAATACAATCTTTCATCTTTATATAAAATTATAGACTCATAAAATCTATAATTACATTCATGTTATGAAGCTAAGAAGATTTGATAGAATCACAATAGACTCAATGAAACTAATTTTTTTTTTCTTTTGAATATTCCCAGGAAAAAGAAAACAAAGGTCGTGTTTATATGCCTTGTTTATTCCTTGGAATGTAGGTTGAACAGCTCTTCTTTTCCCATTTTTTCCTTGAGTTTTTCTAGGAAATAAATATCCTCTAGGTCTGAGAAAAGCCACTTGTGTCTTTGACTCCATTTTTGCCTCCTGCAAGCTCAGTTAAGTTTTATGATTTTCCTTTCCAAACTATTGTATAAATCAATAGTGGTCTGGGTGTGTTTATTCTAACACTACAACATTTTTGGCTTGGTAACTAATATGTATGTCTTGCTTCTCTAAAAATAAGAAACATTGATTAAGATTTTATTGTCCTTATACATCCCACTTTGAAATTTATAAATGACAATATCTAACAAACAAAATCAGACAAATGAAAAATAATGAAACATAAATCCAGAAAACCACAACACTGGTAAGTGAAATCTTTCTCCTAAGGGTAATGTAAATAATACTTGATTTTGTGTATTATAGACAGGTGTATAGAGATAGCATTTCATGTTAAATAAGAAGCAATCTGATTAATTCTGCATCAGTAAAGTAAACTCTGTCTTCAGTGTTTATGGATAATTAGCAAACAATCATATTTTTGAAAGTGAATACTGTGTCCTTGGCTGTACCTAACATCCCTTGATATTTTATTCATCATAACTTTCTTGAAGTATACAGATGACCCTGTATACTTCATGGAAGTATGAAGTATATGGAAGTTAGGAACATTGACCCCCTGCACAATTGAAAATCTGTGTATAACTTTTGATTCCCCCCCAACATTAACTACTAATAGCCTACCATTGGCTTGAAGCCTTACCAATAACATAAACAGTTGATTAACACATATTTTGTATGTTATATGTATTACATACTGTATTCTTAAAGTAAGATAAAGAAAAGCAAATGTTATTGAGAAAATCATAAGGAAAAGAAAGTATATTTGAAGTATTGTACTGTAAAAAAAATCCATATAGAAGTGGATCCACACAGTTTAAATCTCCTGTTGTTCAATGGTCCTATATATATATAGGATATATTTCTGATCAGTTATTTGGACATCTGCTTCAAAAATATATATAGTTCTTTAATATATGTATTAAAGAACTATATATATTAAATTATATATTAAAATTATATATATAAATAATATATATAGTTATTTAATACATATATTAAAGAACTATATATATTTTTGAAGCAGATGTCCAAATAACTGATCAGAAATATATCCAAAATATTTTTCAAATCAAATATCCAATATTGCTCAAATAAAAGGAATTAATCCTTGTTTGTCATAGTAGATAGAACCTTCTTTAAGAACTCTATATTTGTCTTTACTATTTATATTTATCAGTCTGAATTTCTTAGACAACAAAACTAGTGAAAATTGGTTCAATGGTCTCTTCTGGTTTTCCCTCATCTGGTTTCCTTCAAATTGTGAAAAGTAACCAAAACAAATTAAAAAACAAAAAAAATGTTATGCTTCCGCAGGCAGTTCATACATTAAAGGGAAGTAGAGAACAACCACTAAAACTCTAACCATAAAATAAATGTTTTTATTTATATAATGTGTTGATTTTTTCTGAGTTAAATATGAGTAAATCTCAACATTTCTAATGGAGCAAATATTTTTATATTTAGGGCTTGCTGAATTCTTAAATTCTTAAATTAATTCTTATTGAGTTAGAAATTTTCCATTCCTGAAATTTTAATATCTCTGAATTCTCTTGTTTGAACTAAATTGTGCTTACGTCTCTTGAAGTTGCAGTAATGGAGGGGCAAGAAGTAAAAGCACTGTTTGAAATTATATCAAATAAAGCAAGCCTCAGACCCCAATATTTCCAACATCCAGAGTGAACATATAATCTCTCCCATTGGTAAACTTCTGAGAATCAAAGAAAGTTCTATTGTAATTACATTGGGGAAACAAGAATGAACTAGTAATGTCCTTATCTTGGCAAAGCTGAATGTAAATCCCTCCTCTAACTGATGAGTTCACATGGGTAGGGATCAAGCATTCATCCATCTTTTACTCATGTATCTTTGAAATCTTGACTCCTAGCACATTTCAGGTATTTACTGCATTAAAACTGAAATATAAACAAAATAGGGGTAAAGCAGGGCAGAGCAAAAATAAATCAATAAATAAAAGGAAGCAAAATGAGAGGAAAGGAGAAAGGAAAGGAAGGAAAGGGAAAGTTTAAGAATACTTGTACCATTTATTCACAAGATGAGATCTGGGATATTTGTATTTGAAGAAGAAGGACAGAAATTTAAAGAAATTTGTATTCCTACATAACACTGTTTCCATTAAGAAACAGATTGGTATATTTTAAATATGAATACAGTGTGTTAGGAAACAAGGAATGGATGAAAATCACAGCTCCCATATCACATAATTTGCTGGTGTAGTATACTATTAGTCTGTTTTTTGTTAGCCTTTCTCCTAATTCTGCCCTCATCAAAAATTCTTTATGACCAAACTATGGTTTTGCAAAATCCCATGCATAATCATGTGGTGATATATACCCCAGAGCACCTTGTAAACTGCTTTTCCTAAAAGTTTAATCTGGATCAAAATTAAATTTAATTATTTTCCTTATGAACTTCTAACATATTGTATCAAAACTTATGCTTATATTCTTACACCACATAAATGGAAATGAAGAGACCAAGTTTCATTTTATTGAAAAGCCAAAAAAGGTGTTGAATATCAAGTTGTGAGATAGCCCTTGTAAATACAAATCCTTTGTCTGCTGTGTTACTTTTCTCCTCTGCAGTCATAGATATATTTAGTTATTGCAGCTAAGTGTGTTTCATTCATTAATATTTCATTTTCAGTTACAGTGACACTCCAGTTTTACCACAGGCTTTTAGAATTACAGACAGCCATGAAATTGCATCCTACTCCAAAAAGATAAAATAGCTCCCCCATTAAGGGAAACTTGTTAAGTGTCATTTCCATAGCTTGCAAACCCCATCATTCTTATTGCATATCCAGTCATCTTCCTCCATTTCTCAGCAACAAATCATTAGCTAAGAACTGGAGTGAGACCTCATTATCACTCACACTAAACTATTTTCACAAAATGTGTTAGAAGAAATTTACTAGTCCACCCTGAAGCGTTATCAAAGAATTGGTACTGAAATACATTTGTCAAGATAAAGGAACAAAGTACATTTTGTGATATGATCTCCTTCATTTTTAATCCTGTTTTGCTGGCTTGTTCACTAATTCGCAAAACTCAATAATTGGCAGTAGTTTTCTGTCATGGACGTCAATTTGCCCTGGACTTTTGTAACTTTAAAACACAATACAATTTTGTGTGTGTTTTCAATATACAAAATATAAATATAAATATAAACAATCATATGTTTATTGAGTAGTCTTTTGTTACCTTTGCAAAGAAGTAGTAGAGGAAATGTCTATGGTACAGCTTAAAGTTATAGTAAAGCTATAGCATATCTTGTAAGGGAAAAACATGCTATTTCTAAAAATGAACTGCTTCCAAATTTAATTATATATAAATTAAAATTTTCTTAATAAAATAATTAACAAAAAAGTCAAAGACAAACAAGAACCCGAGAAAAATATGAAAGCTAAGTGGCTAAATATTTTTAACATACAAAGAGTGCTTATAAATTAACAAGAACCAAAAACTCAATATACAACTGGGCAAAGAAAAAGCAAAATATAAATGGGCAATGAATTTGAAAGATGTTGAATCTCATTATAAATAATGCAAAATAAAATAACAAGGAGGTATTTTTATTCACCTAAGCAAAATCTTGAAATATACTTAAATACGAAATAAGACAAAACAGGCCAGTAGACATTATTAGCAAAAGTACAAACCTATACTCTTTTTTTTGGAGAAATAGTTGGGAAAATACAAACAAAAGTACACCTAACTTTGCTTTCTCATTAACCAAGCAAATTTACTTCAGGGCAGATAGATCTCTAAATTTACATATATTTGGTGACTAAATGTGCCTAAACCAAGATTGAAGACTATAACATAAAAATATTACCAAGTAGCTGTTTGTCATAATCAAAAAGTGTTCATAAGGGGCAAATTTGTTCAATTAATGGTGGTCATTTCATTAAATAAAATGGGACAGAGCTTTTAAAATCAGATCATATTGTATATAGTCATATGCAGTTTTTTAAAAGTTGCAAACACATATGTGCAATACACGCAATATGGAAGTATATATATTACTTGTGCATGTTTTCGTGTGTAGATTGTCACTACATGTTCATAATGCCCCATACTCTGGAAAGTTGGATTCACATGGAATCCTATGTTTTGAGGGGTAAGGCAAAACTGGATTACTTAAAATTATAATCTAAATATATTACTTATTTGACAAAAATGAAAACGTACTAAAGGTAAGTAGATTTTATTGATTTTCTCCTTCCTATATGAGAATCAGTTCTTGGTCCTCAATACATTTTAATCTGTGTTGTTTTAGTTTGAAGTTAAAATGAAAAGATAAAAATGAGATAACTTTTTTAAATCTATAATTCTCATAATTATGTCATGTTTACATGATATTTATTTGACATTAAAATAGGTATAACATGGACATAAAAAAGCATTTACTTAAAACTCAAAATTGTATCAACTACTAGCCACAGAGAGAGAAATAATAACAACACTCTCTAGGTGACTAAGGTAATCCTTTGCAGCAATGTCTTTACTGCGTGGAATGAATAATGGGTAAACCATATCCTTATGACCTCAAACAATAAATGTAAAATCACCACTGGATGATCAGGCTTATTATCAGGGAATGTAATTAGACCTAATTACATCTCAGACTTATTTTCCCTAATTTTTCATTCTCCTGGTACTCATGCATATTGATTATACCACATAATCGTGGGCTTACTGATTTGTTGCCTTTTAATTGGTTTCTAGTGTTTCACTGATATGTATTTCTCTTCTTGATATCACTGTGGGGCTTTTTTAAAATGCCTTCCTCATATCCCTTAGTACAACTGACAATCAGGAAATGTTTCTTTAATGAAAACAGAGTGAGCAGAAGCTTTTTCAGCACGGACTATTAAATCACTTAATTAAATAGGAGAAACCCAGTAGGAAAAGTGAGATTCTGGTTGTCAATTGGATAATAATAAAAGAAAATTAAGTGAAAGTTGCATAGGTAAGGATGAACCAAGGAATCTCAGTTCAGTAAGTTAACTGGGAAATGAGGGATGGTCATACAAAAATTTTTTTAATAAATTTCATAGGTCTAGTCATGGGAAGGGGGTGAAATAATGCTAGGTGTTGACATGGTTCATTTTAAAGTAGTAATACAGATATTTTTCATGATCTATACTAAAATGCAAAAAAAATTAAGAGATCCTCTTATTGAAAGGACAACTTAGAGCCAACATCTCTAGGTCGTTATTATGTGTATTTTTCCTAATCCATTTCCTTTATCTCAAAAAACAGTAGGGACAAATTTTCTAAATTACTTTTTTATATTTGGTCAATGTGATAAAAAATATACTAATAAATCTTATACTTTGTCATTGAAAAGTAATGAAAATTAGTAAAACTAAATTTCAAATAAAATCATATGTATATCTGAAGTCTTGTAAAATGCATTGGAAAATGTTATTTTGTAGGCAATATATGTGACTCTTAAATATCGGGAAGAATAATATTATTTTAAAATCTAATTTATTCAGGGCGCCTGGGTGGCTCAGTGGGTTGAGCCTCTGCCTTCGGCTCAGGTCATGATCTCAGGGTCCTGGGATTGAGCCCCGCATCGGGCTCTCTGCTCAGCAGGGAGCCTGCCTCCCCCCCTCTCTCTGCCTGCCTCTCTGCCTACTTGTGATCTCTCTCTCTGTCAAATAAATAAATAAATAAATAAAATCTTTTTTAAAAAATCTAATTTACTCAATCTTGCTAAAGACATTTGTCCACATACAGGGCTAATTCTATGCCAAGATTAAAATTTTATCAGATAAAATATGCATAGGCTAAAATATATTGGGAAAAGTTTCCAGGACTTCAGTAACACTCATTGAAAAGCCATGTTTTATATAAATATTTTATCAAATAACTTTAAGTTATTGAGCAACTGAAACTGCATCATATTTCTATGTGTAATCAATAACAAAAACAATGCTTTTCTCAAGTTGTTTAATTTGTAAATACATTACCCTTTCTCTATGATATTTGACTGTGATTTTTTTAAAAGATTTTATTTATTTATTTGATTGAGAAGGTGGGAACACAAGCAGGGGGAATGGGAGAGAGAGAAGCAGGCTTCCCACTGAGTGGGGAGCCCAATGCAGGGCTCAATCCCAGGATCCCAGGGTCATGACCTGAGCCGAAGGCAGATTAACGACTAAACCACCCAGGCACCCTGACTGTGATTTTTTGACACAGAAAATGTTTGATGTAATGAAGTGTGAGTCAAGATTGCTATCTTTTGGGGCCCCTGGGTGGCTCAGTGGGTTAAAGCCTCTGCCTTCGGCTCAGGTCGTGATCCCAGGGTCCTGGGATTGAGCCCCACATCCAGCTTTCTGCTCAGCAGGGAGCCTGCTTCCTCCTCTCTCTCTGCCTGCCTCTCTGCCTACTTGTGATCTCTGTCTGTCAAATAAATAAATTAATTTAAAAAAAAGAAAAAAAAGATTGCTATCTTTTTTAGGGTAAGGATTCATCTTTGTGCCCCACATCTTATTCACATTCATATGATACTATGTCAGGCACTGTTTTAGGCACATAATAAATATTAACTCACTTTAGTATTCCTACAACTCTATGATATAAATATTATTATAATTCCTACTGTGCAATCAAGGAAACTGAGGCAGAGTGGTAACATGTCCAAGGTTCCACAGCCAGTAAGTGGAGGTTTAAAAAACAGGGCTTGTATTTCAGATTTTATATTCTTAACCAGTATAAAATGTTTCATCCCTATAACCTCTGATATAAACACTTAAACAAGTGAATATAACTGAATAAAACTTTTCAAAGTATTTAATCCAGTAGGTATACAAACCCACATTGAATTCCAAATTCGGTAGTTTCAGTCAACATGCTATATATGACTTGCTTATTCATTAAACTGTATCAAGTCCTAATTCAGGACTAGAGTTAAGTAAAATTACTGTAGGGAAACCTACCTGGAGTAACTTTAAAGTTAGTATTATAATAAGTATATCACAATATTTCACAGTATATTTTCCACAAAGTATATCAATTGTGCTTGCTTCAGCAGTGTATATACAAAACATATCACAGTATGGAACTTAGATATGTATAAATACATATATAAATAAAAGTCAATTGCCCATTACTGCAGGTTTTTTTATCCTAAGTAAGAAATTATAATTATCTGACCGAAGAAAGCTTACTTTTTTCCTGATGAAAATATTATTTAATGAAGATATTCACTATGCCCAGTTGCACCCTCAGAATCCTTCTCAACACAAAATGTCCATCACCATTGCCAGTATACTGAAAGTGCTCCAAGGAAAGAATTTGCCATCCTTGCAATGTGATCACCAAAATAATAATTGCTTCCAATATTTAAAAAGTCCTGGTATCAACTATACTCATTTCATGGAAATCACTTATTAGTGTTCTTATTTTTTACATATTTTGAACATTTTAGTTTGCATTGAGATGATTCACTCTTTAAAGATTACATGCTATTTGATATATATATATATACATATATATATATACACACACACATGCATACATACATATATATGTTATGTATATATATATAAAATGACTTTTATAACTGTGGTGAAATTTGATGAATATTAGCTTATTTCATTCAGTTTTTTTGCACGAAACCTAGCTTGTCTGATAAGAGAAAACCCCACTTTCCTTTTATTTGGAGTTGCCTGTGTGCTTTTGGTCCCCTGTTTATATTCAATCTTCCCTAATCATCTATCTCTATAGCATAGAATTGGTTTTTGCTTTGAAAACAATCTGGAAATAATTCTGATAGGTGAGCCATTCTTACTAACATTCTTTTTTTTTCTTACTAACATTTTTTATATAATTGGTATATATGTAAATATTGCTCTCACTTTCTCTAAGTTTTTAAATTTTTTTTCATCATGATGATATAAGTTGTAATATTTAATAAAAGTTCCCATTTTTATTCCAGAAATTACTTTTGTACTAGCATGTGGGGTTTTTTGCTTCTTTTTCTGATACTGTTTATTGATTCCCTACTGTGAGTAAAACAAACTTGTTAAGTCTTCATCTCTATTTCTCTTCTCTTTCACCCAGTTTGATTTAGTGAGATTATTTAATGTTTATCTTTTATGTACTTAAGATTCTACTATTTGGGTTATCAGATTTAAATGATATATTTTACCTCCTAAACTATTCTATTTTCTATCATTGTTCTCTATTTTCTTCCTATTAAAAAGAGATAGTTGTATTACTTCTTTCTTGTAAAAGTACATGTCATGTACTTAGCAACATTTCATCTTAATCACTTCCTTTCTTTAGTTTTATTTCCAAATGTGAATAGTAATTTCAATGTTGAATAAAGAGTATTCAACTTATTAAATATATTCAAGTTTCACCAGCAGTGCTGGGGTTTCCTAACCATTTCTGTTCAATCAAGCTCATCCTATACTAGAGTGCTGTTGAATAGAACTTTCTGTGATGGTGGAGGTATTCTAAGTGCATGCAACAAATAGCACTAGTGAATGTGCCTTGAAATCTGGCTACTGTGACTGAGGCACTGATTTTTAAATGTTATTTAATTTTTTTAAGATTTTATTTATTTATTGGACAGAGATCACAAGTAGGCAGAGAGGCAGGCAGAGAGAGAGAGGAGGAAGCAGGCTCCCTGCTGAGCAGAGAGCCGGATGGATGGGATGCGGGACTAATCCCAGGATCCTGAGATCATGACCTGAGCCGAAGGCAGAGGCTTTAACCCACTGAGACACCCAAGCGCCCCTAAATGTTATTTAATTTTAATTAATTTTAATTTAAATGTTTTTAGCTACATGAGGCTAGTGGCTGCTGTACTTTGGACAACACAGCTCTAATACTTTTATGTTCTTACACTTTCAATATCATTTGTTTTTAACTTTTTACTTGATGGACTACTTGGCTGAATATAAAACCCTTGGCTTAAACTCTGTTTTAGTAAAACTATTGCCAAACCACCAACAGAGAGGTAAAGAAATCAGGTTGTGGAGCTAGCAAATGTGTACTTAATATTCATCCATAGGAAGAATCAAGTGCAGTTTTGAATTGCATGCAAAGTATAGTGGCATATATTCACAACAATACTGCAGAGCTATAATGCCTCATAATTTTTCTTTTGTTCCAGAAGAATCTTGATCACTTAACATTCTTCCGACATCACAGTTTTTCTTTATATTGAAGATAGTATGCAAAGTTGAGCTGGAAATAAGTGGCACACATGTTGAACTTTCTAATTAAATATATGCATGTTGGCGGTCAGAAAATTAAAGACTTTCCACTTCTGTGAAGTACTTTGGGATTGAATTTCTGGAGCATACTGGTGGCAATTAACTCTGGCACTGTCTCCCATTAAGAAAGAAGCACAGAGCTTCATGGGAGTCTTTGATTTTGTGGCACCATATACCATGGTTGTGAATACTGTTCCTATCACCATTCATCAGGGGACTGAGAAGATGTCCAGTTTTCAGTGAACACGGAGCAAGAGAGCAAATCAAGTCTGTATGGCAAGATGCCTTACCCCTCTAGCTATATGATGCAGAAAGTCCAATGGAATAAGAGTTGTCTGTGAATAATAGTTTTCCTATATGAAAATCTTACAGATTTCTGGAAAGCCCCAATAGGATAATTGAAATACTGGTACTTAGGATTCTGTAGATATTTCATGCTTTATATTTTGGAAAAAGAGCTCCTGGTGGGAATCAAAGATTTAGGATAAGGAAACACAGAAAGAGATATGTAGATAGGCCTTCAGAAGATGTATTCCTTCAGAAGATGTCCACCACAGAAGTTCTCCAGCTAGGTAGATGTTATGACCTGTCCGGTGAATTTCAGCCATGACATCCCCCACAACATTGCCTCAGATCAGAGGCCCATTTTAGGAAGGAGAAGTTAATAGAGGTACACAAAACCACATGATCCCTTATCTTATCGTGTATACTATTATCCGGAACAGCCAAATAAATCCTAGTGGATGATAGAATGGACAATAGCATGCAGTGGAGTTGCTGAATAAACAACCAATATGTGGTGGGTGCTGTGTTTCTAGTGGATAGAATGCCCAGTTTGAGGAACAAAGGATTAGTTACTCTTACAGACCCACTAATAATAGTGCTCTTATCTCCCCAAAATTAGGCTCTTCCAGATTTGAAGTCCTAGTTCTAGTTCTTGTGAAGATAGATAATCTTCTGCTGAACTTGAAGCTGGAATTACTTGTTCATTTTGGGTTATTCATGCCCATGGATCAAAAGAAAGGATTTGTTACATGGGTGGGAGAGTTCGAGATGGGTAATCCATTTTGATTATCATAAAGCGCTAGCTTTGCTTTTACACACTGGGGTCAGGCATGAGTATGTAAGGAAAACATAGGATTTACTGGGTGCATCTGTGTCCAGTGATAATGGTGACCTAGGCACAGTTCAACAAAATCAAGGCAACTAATGGCTCAAACCAGTTGAAATACTGACTGAAGATGAGGGAAACTTAGAAGTGAAGAAGTAATATTTAGAATACCATTTGTATTTGTATTAGCTCCCAGTCCTTTTTGCTTTGTTCCCCTCTCTCACTCCTGCTCATTAAATGATGAGCTCTAGTAAAGCCCTTGCACTTAACCATTTATTTTAGGCTCTGATGTCTCGGGAACCCAGACATAGATATAAATGAACAAAGATATTAATTGTATCAACACTCTTATTTGTATGATGAAACAACCAGCAAAAGATGAATAATTGAATAAAATTTGATATGTCCTTATTATGAAATATTATCCAACTATTAAAAAGGCTAAGTTAAATATACATAAATCAGAAGCATTTCTAAATTATGGAGAAACATATATAATATTATCCCATTTGGAAATTTTACAAGGCAGTCATTTGAAGGAATGTTTCATATGGGTAAAAAGGCATGATTAGAATGATCTAGAAATTTTTCTAAATGGAATCATACTATATGTGTGTGTACATATGATTGTGTAAGGTTGTATGGTAATGTAGAAACATGAAGAATATTAGACAATAGGTTTTTAACATTGGTTATTTCAAGAGACAAAATGGGAGAGACCATTAACTCTTTATTCATCTTTGAATTTATTCTCTGGGGGAAAAAAAGAAGAAAAGAAAGAGAGGAAGGAAGGAAAGAAAGAGAAGAAGGAAGGAAGAAGGAAACAGAAAGGAAGGAAGGAAAAGGAAAAAAGGAAAGAGAGGGAAGGGAGGGAAGAAGGAAAGGATGAGGGGAGGGAAGGAAGAGGGGAAAAAAAAAGAAACTTAGAATTTGAAAAAATAAAACAAAATAATTGTGCCATGCTGCTGATAATTTTTATAAGATAAGACTAAACTTCTAACATGGGATATTACAAAGTAGTCATTTAAAGGAGTTTCATTTGGGTAAAAAGGCATGATTAGAATGATCTAAAAAGAAAATGAGAAGTGAGAAATGGGAAACAATGAGTATAGTCTACTCTCTTGAGTGATTTTTCTATACAGTTGAAATGTAACGCATGTAGAAAGAGGAAAATGGGGGCACCTGGGTGGCTCAGTGGGTTAAGGCCTCTGCCTTCTGCTCAGGTCATGATCCCAGGGTCCTGGGATCGAGTCCTGAATCTGGCTCTCTGCTCAGCGGGGAGCCTGCTTCCTCCCCTCTCTCTCTGCCTGCCTCTCTGCCTACTTGTGATCTCTGTCTGTCAAATAAATAAATAAAAATCTTTTAAAAAAAGAGGAAAATGGATTTAAGGAAGGAATTACTAAATTATTAAAATGAGAATTTATTTTGTATTCTCATAAGAAGAATCCTGGTGAGGTGGAATATTGATGATATGTGAGAGAGGGGAGAATTACTAAGCAAATTCCTTCAGGAAGTCAGGGTATGGGATCTAGAAGAGCGGTGCTGGCCTTGATAAGAACATCGTCAGGAGTGAAGGAGAGAGTGGAAGCAGAGGCAGATGGATTGGTATAATTGGCAGTTGCCTATATAACTGACCCTGGACAACATGGGAATTAGGGTTGCCAACCTGCAAGTCAGTAGAAATTTCACATACAACTATTGACTCCCCTACTATTGACTGGAAGCCTTACATGTAGCATAAACAGTCCACATATTTTGTATGTTCTATGTATTATATACTGTACTCTTATAATAAAGTAAGCTAGAGAAAAGAAAATGTTATTAAGAAAATCAAGAAAGAGGGGCACCTGGGTGACTCAGGTGTGAAGCCTCTGTCTTCAGCTCAGGTCATGATCCCAGGTTCCTGGGTTCGAGCCCCACATTGGGCTCCCTGCTCTGTGGGAAGCTTGCTTTCCCTCTCCCATTCCCCCTGTTTGTGTTCCTGCTCTTGCTGTATCTCTCACCATCATATAAATAAATAAATAAAATATTTTTAAAAGACAGAAAGAAAATCAAGAAAGAGAAAAAGCATTTACAGTGTGTTTATTTATATATTTACCAAAAACAAAATCCTCACATAAGTGGACCCATGTAGTTTGAACCTGTGTTGTTCAACGGTCAACCATAGTCTTGTTGTCTCAGTGAAATAAAAAGTAAGGTCATCATTCAAGAGTTAGGAAAGTGGACAGGGAGATGGAATTTTGAGGAGATAAAAGGAAATACAAAATCTGGAAGAGAGAAAGAGAGGGAGTAAATAGTGGCAACAAAAAAGGATTGCTGAGCAGTGCTCAACTTGAAGACTTTTGATTATGTTTTAACAGGAGTCTAGAATCCAGATGGGTTTGTGTTTCTAGCCATAGTCATCTCTGTGGGTCTAGGCAAAGAAATTGAGATACATTATGCAAATGCACTAGAGAATGTGCTAAAATACTGGCTTTTCTACACAATTAGAGCATTCAGTAACCACATTTCTATTGTCTTTTTACCACTGGTTTCCCCTACCTTCTACTATAATAATATGAATGTAGCATAAATGATGAGAGATGCCACTCCCTAGTGTAATGGATGCTGAATTTCTGAGTTCACTTTGCTCAGGAAAGACTACTATGAGGCTGGGGGATGTTTCATGGTCTTTTGTAGTTTTGGACTAAGTGTAAATGATTTTGAAGCTAACTGCTTCCTAGAAGACAAGTTCATAATTTTTCACCTCTCAATATATATTTCCCTATTGTAAAGTCACCTTTTGTCTTTAAGCTTTTGTAGCTCAGTGCGATGGAAGAAAGCCGTTTATTTCATTCTCACTACATGAGGTTTACATTAATTAATAAAACATTTAATTAAAGCAATGCTCTGGGAATTCACCATGGCATTACTAGAAACACGTTTATTAATATAAAATGGCATCATGTACAATATGCAGTCTTTCTTATAAATTGCTTGGCTCCAGAGAAAAATTACTTTCTCAATAACCAGTGGATGAGGCTCTAGCACAATTATTAGAATTTTTCATTGATTTTAAATTTTGATGAAATGTGTTACATGTTATAGCCAATAATTAGACTTATTTGAAGTATATGTTATAGTAGCTTCCACTTTTCTGTCTTTATATAACATAATATATATAATATATGTAGTAAATAAGGTTTAGCCAGCACATAATATCATTTTTTTATTTCACACATTTCACCATGCTACTTATAATCATTTAAAAATCAAGAAAATTTGACTAAAATTTTATATGTAGAATTTTTTTGTTAACAAGTTTCAAGTTACTCTATTTTAATAAGAGAAAGTGCTGGAGATTTTGAAATATTTAACACAATCAAAGCAGCAAAAGTTATGCTTCTTTATTTGAGAATTCCATATTAAGCAAGGAGTCTGCATCACAAATGGAAAACACATCACCACCACATTTAATAAGACATTTCTTTTTTTTCTTTTAAAATATTTTTATTTATTTATTCATTTGTCAGAGAGAGAGAGCGAGCACAAGCAGGCAGAGGCAAAGAGAGCAGCAGGCTCCCCGCTGAGCAAGGAGCTCGATGCGGGACTCGATCCCAGGACACCGGGATCATGACCTGAGCCGAAGGCAGCGGCTAAACTGACTGAGCCACCCAGGCATCCCTTTTTCTTTTTAAATACTGTGTTAGATATACGTATCACAAAATTTACCATTTTAACCATTTTTAAGTGTACAGTTCAGTGGCATTAAATACATTCACATTTTTGTGCAATCATCACCACCATCCATCTCCAAAACCTTTCTCATCTTCTGAAACTGAAGCTCTGTATCACTTACACAGTAACTCCTCATTCTCTCCACTCCCCCTAACCCCTGGCAACTACCATTGCCGTTTTTTGTCTCTATGAATCTGACTATTCTAGGTACCTCATGTACGTACATTACATAGTATTTAACATATTGTGACTGGCTTATTTCATTTAACAAGATATCTTCAAGTCCCATCCATACTGTAGCATGTGTCAGAATTCCTTCCTTTTAAAGGCTGAAGAACAGTCCACTATGTATATACTACATTTTGTTTATGCATTCATCTCTTGATGGACGCTTGGGTTGCTTCCGCTTCTGGGCTATTATACATAATGTTGTTATGAACATGAGTGTACAAATGTCTGTGCAATTCCCTGCTTTAAATTCAATTGGGATTGCTGGATCGTTTGGTAATTCTATGTTTAATTTCTTGAACAACTGATGTACAATTCTCTATAGCAACTGCAGCAGTTCACATGCAATGCCTAGAGTTCCAAATTCTCCACATCCTCAGCAATACTTGTTAGTGTGTGTGTGTGTGTGTGTGTGTGTGTTTCATAATAGCCACTGTGAAGTAGGATATCGCTGGGGTTTTTATTTGCTTTACTCTTAATAATTAGTGATGTTAAGCATCTTCACATGTGCTTATTGGGCATTTGTATATTTTTTGGAGAAATGTCTAGCCAAGTTATTTGCCTATTTTTATTTTTATTTTTTTTAAAGATTTTATTTATTTAACAGACAGAGATCACAAGTAGGCAGAGAGGCAGGCAGAGAGAGAGGGAGGAAGGCTCCCCGCTGAGCAGAGAGCCTGATGTGGGGCTCGATCCCAGGACCCTGGGATCATGACCTGAGCTGAAGGCAGAGGCTTTAACCCACTGAGCCACCCAGGTGTCCCTGTTTGCCTATTTTTAAATCAAATTTTTTGTTGTTGTTGAGTTGGAGGAGTTCTTTATATACCCTGAGTATTAAGCCCTCCTTAGATGTATGATTTACAAACATTTTTCTCACATTTCACTCTGTTGGTAGTGTCCTTTAATGCACAAAAGTTCCTTTTTTTTTTTTTAACAAAACAACATGTTTATGAAACTTTCTTTAAAGTGGAAAAATAATTTAAAACTCAAGTTTAAAGCTAACTATTGTGTTTCTCTGCACTCTTGGAATTAGGATTTAGATTAGATTAATGAATTTAAGAAAAATGATACAAGTATAGTCTGTGCTTTATCATCATTAAAGGTTTTCTGAAGACAATAGCATCACTTAATTTTGGCCTACTAAATGAAAATTTCTATAATCTTAAATACATTTGGATTGTATTTTTTAAATAGAATTGTACTGAAATAAGAATAGAATAAGAATAGAGAAATAAATGACTTAAGACTACAGTAGATGAAAGAATCTGTGAATTTTCACACTTGTGGTTTTAGCTTTGCTTCTTTTCTTCAGTGTGAGTCAAAGTTTCCAAATAAAATATCAAATAATATTTATGGAGCTTTAACTATTTTCTACCCCAGGATCTTAATACTTGATCTCCAGCCAGCAACACTTTTCTTTTGTAGCTTTATATATTTGGTTCTAATACAGGATTCAGAACAGCCCCAATACTATCCTTTAGAGAGGTTTTCACTGATCTACCTGAATGAAAAAGCCCCACTCCCACCCTACATTACTCTTTCCCCAGCCAGATTCCAATTATCTATACTTTATGGCACTGCATGTATAATTGCTTGAAATTATCTATATACATTTTTGACTTGGGCAATGTCTCCTCCATGCTCCCACTAAATGTGTGCTCCATGAAGGACTTCATCTGTCTTGTTTATCTGGATACCCATTGCCTAGTAGCTGGAGTATAGTAGGTAATGAATAAAATATTTGCAGAAGAAGAAATAAAATGACAGTTGTGCCAAAATTTCTTATGAAATTGTATCCTTTTCCTCAAATTATTGAGGTCATATGACCTTGTTATTAATTACATAATCATATATGAAACTTGATTATACATGGACTATTTTTCAGTTATTTTACAAGACCCATTTATGGGCTTGTGCATTCATTGGTCATTACAGAAAATACATTGTCCTCATCTTATCTTTCATAGTGAATGGATATCTTGTAATTAGTTGTATCTCAGGGTCCAGGCAAGGTATTTATTTTATTTACTTTCTTTTAGATCTCTTGCCCACAGAGCATGTATCTTTCTCTTTGATAAAGAGAAAAATATTTTGTAATTTTCTAAACTTTTCAGAGTTCTTTTATTTTTCTCAATCTTTAGTTCCTTAACTCAAAAATACTCAGTAGTAAATTAGTCCCTATATCTGATAACTGTGTATGAAACATAAATGAGACATTTAATAGCATAATAACATTTTTCAAAATTTATGTAACACTTTTTTTAACGTTAGTAGGAAACCTTACGATTTAAAGAAATGAAGTATAAATTTGAATTCTATTTTTCCAAATCTCTTAAAAGGGCCACAGATATTAAATAATTAGCTTTTGAATACAATTATAGAAAGCTGTTGCTTTTAATACATCTCACAGCATATCAATTTAAGGGGAAATTTTGGCTGCTGTTGCTTCATCTGCTTAGACAGTATTAAATTTTTTTTCAATTTCTTGTTAGGAAACACCTCAGGTTCTTCTCCTTCTTTTTTTTTTTTTAAAGCACTCTTTCATTTTAGGAGAATGATACATTGGAGACCATCTTACCCATCTTGAAATACTAAATACCAGAGTGATTATTGAACGATAGAGTGTTTCCATTACTTTTTGTCTTGCAGACTTTTTTTGTGTCATTAATTTTTTAGTGCCAACAGAATATTACAATATTCTAAAATGCAACTTCTTTCCCAATGAATCTCATAAATCTCACAGCCACTGGTTGGAAAGCAAGGGACTTTTATAATGGCAGATATTCCTGGCCCAAAGACAAATATCTTTGGTAGGATTTGTTTTCGCTGTTGTGATTGTATAAAGGAGACACTTCAGGAACAATTGCATAGTATGGCATGATGGGCTGTGGGAAAATGGTTAGCAAAGCTTGGTTCTGATTGGAGCTAAGTTACTTGCCACATCATTTGGAAATATCAACTTCTTCCAGTAAAAATTGGAAATTTTGCGGATAGTATGTTTTAATTTGTATGATGAAATTAATACATCAATATTGCTATGATTTTGTTCAAAAAGGATGGACATTTTCTCTTAAAGAAAACCATGACTTTCTAGAAAGATTCTTGCTGAATAAGTTTGATATTTCTCATTCAAGCGGAACAATCCTATCTCTCTCTCTTTTTTAAAGATTTTATTTATTTATTTGAGAGACATCAAGACAGCACTAGCAAGGGAAATGTCAGAGAGAGAGAGAGGGAAAAGCAGGCTCCCCACTGCACAGAGAGCCCTTTGTAGGGCTCCATGTGGGGCTCAATCCCAGAACCTTGGGATTATGACCTGAGCCAAAGACAGGTGCTTAACTGACTGAGCTATGCAGGTGCCCCCAAAACAATCCTGTCTTGTTTTCTAGTTAACTTTTTTGAGAAGATAAAGTAATTACCAAGGTGACATTCTAGTTTGGGACCCTCAAAATTAGGTCTCCTCTGTCGATAATATTTCAGATATTCAACATGGAAAGCACTAGTTTGATGTGCTCCATATATAGATGCCTAAAGATGGAAAAAATATTTTCTACCTCAAACAAAAGTTTTCACAAATGAAAGTTAGTGTCCTTATAAAAGTATCCTGGGAAAGTGGTCTCAGAGGGATCTGCCAAAAATGGTTGATAATAGCTAATATTACACTAACTCACCATGTGATTTCCAAGTGTAGGAGGTAAGAAGTAACATTTTCAGTACAGATATGTGTCCACCACCATTTTTGTAACACCTGAAACCATTCAGGCAGGTAGTATGTAAGTAGATGATATTCACTAAGGTCTTGAAACAATTTATGAAAGCAGTCAAGAAGTAATGGATTTACTAGGTAATCTTTTCAGGATAGATAATAAATTTTATATCATTTAACTCACAAATCATTTAGTTCTTTATCCCTTTAACTCAGAATATAAGATACCTATTTGATAAATGTTTTAATTTAACTTCAACTAAGCAACAAATAGGTACTATTCACCTTAGGTAGACATTATGTCAACTGATAATTTTCTCCTTTAATACTACTTCAAACTACTAAATGAATTAAATCCTTAAAATAATCTCATTACATTAAGCACATGTAATTACTCAGGTTGTACTTCTTGAGTTATATTCTTTTGCCTATAAATGAAATATTTGTCATCCATATTATGTCAACCTGAAGATATTAAAATGATCTATTGTATACTTTCTGCTAACTTTTTAAATGATTATTTTTTAGAATCCCTAGCTCAAATTTATCTTTTCACATAGATTTAAATTTATTTGCAATTGTGAAAGGATAACTAACTTTATTATATATCTTTTTTTTTTCTTTTTTTAAACAGAGATCACAAGTAGGCAGAGAAGCAGGCAGAGAGAGGAGGAAGCAGGCTCCCTGCTGAGCAGAGAGCCCAATGCGGGGCTTGATCTCAGGACCCTGGGATCATGACCCGAGCCGAAAGCAGAGGCTTTAACCCACTAAGCCACCCAGGCGCCCCTATTATATATCTTTTAAAATTGAAAATAACCAACACAGTTGTGGTGTGGTATTTGATAAGGTCCTTAAGGTAACTTTATCTTACCTTATCAGTATATATAAAGCTTTTATATTTTGTCTTTATCATGTACATATATGCTTATATGTATATCCATTAAAGAGGTGATCTTTTTTGTCACTTGTTCTATATTTAAGATGTTGTACAAACATTGAAAATTTATAAAGAATTTTGAAGAAATTTAATTTTATTTCTACTAAAAGCTAAAAGGATATTCTTTGTATTCTATGGATTTTTAAGAATGACAAATAAGATGATAATTGATTACTTCTTGTTTTCCCACAAGAGAAAAATTTTAAGTTATAATATGCATAACTTCCTACTATATACTTATACTTAGTTATAGGTAATGTGTTATTTTGTGCTCAGTTTTGGCATGAGTAGATATTAAATGGTAATTGGGAGTTCTTTCCAATATTTGACATAATTCTCCCACCAAGGAATATAATAATAGTGTAACTGATGATTAAATTTTAAAATTATTAGTATTATAATTCTATCATCTGTCCCTTATGCTTTATGTTTTTGTGTAAAAGTAAACGATAAGACTTAAAGGAGAATCAAAGTGCAAGAAGACAAAATTAGAAGAAAAACTCCTGTAACTGAGGTAGCAAGCACTCAGTAGGTAAACACTACTGGAAATCTTTTATTCTTTCTTAAGAATTAGGCTGCCAAGAGACACCTGGGTGGCTCAATCTGTTGAAAGTGGGACTCTTGGTTTCAGCTCAGGTCATGTTCTCATCATGGGTCTTGGAACTGAGCCTCCCATCAGGCTCTGCTCAGCAGGAAGTCTGTTTGAGGATTCTTTCCCTTTGCCCCTCCCCCTACTCACTTGCATACTCTCTCTCTCTCTTCTAAGTTTTCTTTAATTTTTAAAGTTTTCTTTAATTTCTTTTTTTTTAGATTATTTATTTATTTGATAGACAGAGATCACAAGTAGGCAGAGAGGCAGGCAGAGAGAGGAAGGGAAGCAGGCTCCCTGCTGAGTGGAGAGCCCAATGCAAGGCTCGATCCCAGGACCCTGGGATCATGACCTGAGCTGAAGGCTTTTTCAGGGGTACAGGTCTGCGATTCATCAGTCTTACACAATTCACAGCACTCATCATAGCACATACCCTCCCCAATGTTCATCACCCAGCCACCCCATCCTTCCCACCCACATCCACTCCAGCAAACCTCAGTTTGTTTCCTGAGATTAAGATTCTCTTATGGTTTGTCTCCCTCTCTGTTTCATCTTATTTCATTTTTCCCTCCCTCGTATGATCTTCTGTCTTGATTCTCAAATTCCTCGTGTAAGTGAGATCATATGATAATTGCCTTTCTCTGATTGACTTATTTCCCTTAGCGTAATACCCTCTAGTTCCATCCACATCATTGCAAATGGCAAGATTTCAGGGTTTTTTGATGGCTGCATAATATTCCATTGTGTGTGTGTGTGTGTGTGTGTGTGTGTGTGTGTGTGTGTATATATATATATATATACATATACACCACATCTTCTTTACTGATTCATCTCTTGATGGACATGTAGGCTCTTTCCATAGTTTGGCTATTGTGGACATTGCTGCTATAAACATTGGGGTGTATGTGCCCCTTCAGATCACTACATTTGTATCTTTGGGGTAAATAACCAGTAGTGCAATTGCTGTATCATAGGGTATATCTATTTTCAACTTTTTGAAGAAATCCATACTGTTTTCCAAAGTGGCTGCATCAGCTTGCATTCCCACCAACAGTATAGGAGGGTTCCCCTTTCTCTGCATCCTCTGCCCCATCTGTCATTTCCTGACTTGTTAATTGTAGCCATTCTGACTGGTGTGAGGTGGTATATCACTGTGGTTTTGATTTGTATTTCCCTGATGCCAAGTGATGTGAAGCATTTTTTCATGTGTCTGTTGGCCATTTGTAGGTCTTTGGAGAAATGTCTGTTCATCTCTTCTGCCCATTTTTTGATTGGATTATTTGTTCTTTGGGTGTTGAATTTGATAACTTCTTTATAAATTTTGGATACTAGCCCTTTATCTGATATTCTTTTAAAACTATGTTTTCAACCCCGTCATTAGCCTTCATGTTACCAAAGTCACTGGTCACTTGGCTGCCCTCATTTTATTCCATCTCTCAGCACAGATGGCCACTGCTTCCCTAAAACATTTTCCATTCTTGGATTCCACAAAATATGTCCCTGATTTACTTCAATTGTTGGCACTTCCTCAGCAATTGCCTTTCCTGAATCTTTCTGTCATGATTGACCTTAAATGTTAAGCTAAACCACAATTTGATTTTTAACCTTTTCTTTACTTATATCATTTTCTGGTGATTATGGCTTTAAGATCATCTGTATTTATCTGATTCATAATTGTCTGCATCCATCACTTGCCTCCCTCAAGTTCCAGACTCAAAATATCCAGCTTCCTTCTATACATCTCATTATCTTAATAATAGTCCCTTCATTTACCATATTGAACATAGGACTCTTAACTTAACCCATTAAATATCCCAAATACATAACTATGCCCTATTCCTGGTCTTCCCCATCATGATAAAGGGAACTATCTATAAGATTAGATAAAAAAATCCAAGAGTGTTCCTTTGATTTAACTCTTCCTTCTTCCCTGAATCCAGTTAATTAATTGGTGAATCCTATTGACTTGATTTCCAAAATAAGTTTAAATAAGTCTTAAATAAGTTTCTCTCCAACCCCACTGTCAACCTCATGTTCCATAATTGATTAGTAAATAAATAAATAGATCTGAAATTGCCATCTTACGCTTATACCTCCCCACACTTACCCCCTACAATTCATTCTTCAAAGAACAGACAAAATAATTTTTAAAAATAAGTTAATCAAATCACTCTTGCTTCAAAACATCCTCTTATGCTTAGAATAAAATCCAGACTCCATACCATGACACATAATATTCTACACACCTACTACTTGCATATCTATTTAATATTATCTTCCATACCTCTCCCTCTTCTCTCCACCTTCAAACCACATTGGCTTTCTTTCTGTTCCTTAAACAATCTAAGCTTGTTTCTGTCTCTGTCTTTGCACTTATTGTTTGTTCCTCTTGGAACTGTCTTATTTAGACTTCTCACATTCAGTTTTCAGTCTGATTTAGATTTCAGCCTGATTTCACTATCCCAGAGAAACTTGGCCTGATTTGCCTATGCTAACCACGGTTTCACTCTACATCCTCCAACAGTGAAGGGACCTGTCTGTGTAACTCATTGCTTAGCATGGTGTCTGGCATCTAATTATTACTCAATAAACATTGTTTGATTGATTCAATAAAGATCATTAAATGAAACCCCTTAGAAAGTAACAGGACTGTATTCACACTGAAATATAAGCAACTGGTTAAAAAAACATTTCTAACCTATTATTAAATTCTTAAATGTAAGAAATAAACTTACTTTAAAAAGTTACTATTACGATAAATTTAAGGCACCCTTAATTAGACAGTAGGAGGATTTGATGGGAATTTTGTAGACTATGCTGGTTACTTCACGTAATACACATAAGTTATTCCTCCCAAACTTATCTATAAAAAAAAAAACAAAGAAATTACACTTGTATTTTCCATCATTTTCATTTTCCAATTTGCTTTTAATTCATTAAATTGAAGTAAAACAATGTACATCAAAGAAAACAGCCTATAATACCAACACAAAAATTAATTCAGAAATGTTTGCATCTACATGCTTTGTAAACAACTTTAAATATATACTACTCAAGTATAGAAGTTACAACAGCTAAGCATGAATTATGGAGTTATAATTCCACTGATGAAATCTCAAGGCACAAAACCATGGGTCATATCCTACTATAGATTTAATATGAAACTCTTTTCACAGTTAGGGAGTTCCACTTGAAAAGACAGGTTGAGAAGACAGGTTGTGAATTAATAGTCATGAAATGCATTGTTCTATGGACTCCATATTGAATTAATAAAAGAAATGTGAATCAGGCTCATGAGAGAGGAAGGTATATTTTCTGGTTTAGTGAAAGAGTGTACCAGCATTATTTTTTAGAATTAGAAATAAATGCTGTAATTTTTTTCAGACTATAATAACTGTTTTCATTTTTTTTTACTCAAATAAGTGAAACCTGTGCAGATAAAATATTTTGGTGTTGGGAATTCTAGGAAGTGGGATGCTGCCACAGAGACAAATGGACAATCTGTTTTATTATTTTAGTCATTATGCTGTGCCACATGCACATACTTTTTTAAACTTAACTTTTGATTTTTTTTTTGTAGTGTCTGCAAAGTGACATAGGGTTTTTTTGTTTTGTTTTGTCTTGTTTTGGATCTCTGTTTCATTTAATATTCATTTTGTAAATGTAAATTCAATTAATTAACATAATGTATTATTGGTTTCTGGGGTAGAGGTCAGTTATTCATCAGTCTTATGTAATACCTAGTGCTCATTACTTCATATGCCTTCCTTAATCTCTATCACCTAGTTACTCCTCCCTCCATCCCCCTCCCCTTCATCAACCCTCAGTTTTTTTCCTGTGATTTAGAGTTTCTTATACTTTGTCTCCCTCTCTGATTTCATCTTGTTTTATTTTTCCCTCTCTTCCCCTGTGATCCTCCATTTTGTTTCTTAAATTCCACATATAAGTGAGATCATATGATAATTGCCTTTCTCTGATTGACTTATTTCACTTAGCATAATACCCTCTAGTTCCATCCTCATCATTGCAGATGGAAATATTTCATTTTTGATTGCTGAATAGTATTCCACTGTGTGTGTATTTGTGTATACATATATACACTCAGTATATATATATTTATGTGTATATGTGTGTGTGTATGTGTGTGTGTGTGTCTATATGTATATATAGGCATTTAGGCTCTTTATATAGTTTGGCTATTGTGGAAATTTCTGCAATAAACACTGAGGTGCAGATGCCCCTTTACAGTTGTATCTTTTGGTTAATTATGCAGTAGTGCAATTGCTAGGTCATAGTGTAGCTCTATTTTCACACTTTTGAGGAACCTCCATACTGTTTTCCAGAGTGACTGCACCAGCTTGCATTCCCACCAACAGTATAGGAGGGTTCCCCTTTCTTCATATCCTCACCAACATCTTTTTTTTCCTGACTTGTTAATTTTAGCCATTTTGACTGGTGTGTATCTCATTGTGGCTTTGACTTCTATTTCCCTGATGCCAAATGACGTGGAGCATTTTTTCATGTGTCTGTTGCCCATTTGGTTGTCTTCTTTGGAGAAATGTCTGTTCATGTCTTCTACCCATCTCTTGATTGGATTATTTGTTCTTTGGGTGTTGAGGTGGTAAATTCTTTATAGATTTTGGGTAGTAGCGCTTTCTCTGACATGTCATTTGCAAATATCTTTGCCTCTCCTGTCGATTGTCTTTTGGTTTTGTTGACTGTTTCATTGCTGTGCAAAAGGTTTTTATCTTGATGAAGTTCCAGTAGTTCATGTTTGCCTTTGGAAGTGTGTCTTGCAAGAAGTTGCTGCATCTGAGTTCACAGAGGCTACTGCATATATTCTCCTCTAGGATTCTGATAGATTCCTATCTCATTGAGGTCTTTCATCCATTTTGAATCTATTTTTGTGTGTGGTGTAGGGAAATGGTCCAGTTTCATTCCTCTGCATGTGGATGTCCAATTTTCTCAACACCATTTGTTGAAGAGACTCTCTTTTTTCCACTGAATATTCTTTCCTGTTTTGTCAAAGACTAGTTGACCATAGAGTTGAGAGTCCATTTCTAGGTTCTTTATTCTGTTCCATTGATCTACGTGTCTGGTTTTGTTTGTTTGTTTGTTTGTTTTGTTTTGTTTGTTTTTGTGTTTTTGTTTTTGTTTGTTTTGTTTTGTTTTGTTTTTGTGTGTGTGTGCCAGTACCATATTGTCTTGATGATTACAGCTTTGTAATAGAACTTGAAGTCTGGAATTGTGATGCCACCAGCTTTGGTTTTCTTTTTCAACATTTCTTTGGCTATTCCAGGTCTTTTCTGGTTCCATACAAATCTTAGGATTATTTGTTCCAATTCTGTGAAAAATGTCAATGGTATTTTGATAAAGATTGCATTGAATGTATAGATTGCTCTAGGACTCATAGATGTTTTAACAATATTTGTTCTTCCAATCCATGAGCATGGATTTTTCCATTTCTTTATATCTTCCTCTCTTTCTTTCGGGGGTATTCTATAGTTTTCCCAGTACATATCCTTTGCCTCTTTGGTTAGGTTTATTCCTAGGTATCTTATGGTTTTGGGTGCAATTGCAAATGGAACTGACTCCTTAATTTCTCTTTCTTCTGTCTCATTGTTAGTGTATAGAAATGTAACTGATTTCTGTGCATTGATTTTATATCCTGTCACTTTGCTGAATTCCTATGTGAGTTCTAGCAATTTGGGAGTGAAGTCTTTTTGGGTTTTCAATGTACAGTATCATGCCGTCTGCAAAGAGGGACAGTTTGACTACTTGTTTGCTGATTAAGATGCCTTTTATTTCTTTTTGTTGTCTGATTTCAGAGGCTAGGACTTCCAGTACATGTTAAAGAGCAGTGGTAATAGTGGACATCCCTGCTATTTTCCTGACCTTAGGGGAAAAGCTCTAAGTTTTTCCTCATTGAGAATGATACTCACTATCGCCCTGCATAGATGGCTTTTATGATGTTAAAGTGTGTTGTCTCTATCCCTACACTGTGAAGAGTTTTATTTTTTTTTTAAGATTTTATTTGACAGAGAGAGAGACAGCCAGAGAGGGAACACAAGCAGGTGCAGTGGGAGAGGGAGAAGAAGGCTTCCCACAGAGCAGGGAGCCTGATGTGGGGCTCCATTCCAGGACCCCGAGATCATGACCCAAGCCAAAGGCAAGTGCTTAATGACTAAGCCACTCAGGTGCCCCCACTGTGAAGAGTTTTAATCAAGAAAGAATGTTGTACTTTGTCAAATGCTTTTTCTGCATTTATTGAGAGGATCACATGGTTTTGTCCTTTCTTTTATTTATGTAGTGTATTACATTGACTGATCTGTGGATGTTGAACCACCCTTGCAGCCCCTGAAATAAATCCCACTTTGTCGTGGTGTATAATTCTTTTAATGTACTATTATGTAGTGTATTACATTGACTGATCTGTGGATGTTGAACCACCCTTGCAGCCCCCGAAATAAATCCCACTTGGTCGTGGTGTATAATTCTTTTAATGTACTATTTTATTGTTATTAATTGGCTAATATAACTGGCTGCTCCCATGTTAGGGGCATAAATATTTACAGTTGTTAGATCTTCTTGTTGGATATACCCTTTAATTACCATATAGTGTCTCTCCTCATCTCTTATTACAGTGTTTGTTTTAAAATTAATTTTTCTGATATAAAGATTGCCACCTCAGCTTTCTTTTGATGTCCATTAGCATAAAAAATGGTTTTTCACCCCCTCACTTTCAGTCTGGAGGTGACTTTAGGTCTACAGTGAGTCTCTTGCAGACAGCATATCAGTGGGTCTTGCCTTTTTATCCAATCTGATTGTCTTTTGATTGGGGCATTTAGCTCATTTACTTACAGAGTAACTATTGAAAGATGAATTTAGTGCCATTCTATTACCTGTGACAGTTACCTGTGAAGTCTCCATTCCTGTATATTGCCTCTGTTCCTTTCCAGTCTGAGTTACTTTTGAGCTCTCTCTTTGCTTGAAGGATCCCTTTAGTATTTCTTGTAGGGCTGGTTTGGTAATCACAAATTCTTTTAGTTTCTGTTTGTCATGGAAGCTTTTTATCACTCCTATTTTGAATAACATCCTAGCTGGATAAAGTATTCTTGGTTGCATATTTTTCTAATCTAGCACTCTGAATATATCATGCCAGTCATTTCTGTCCTGTTGGGTCTCTGTGGATAAGTCTGCTGCCAAACTAATATTTCTACCCTTGTAGACTATAGACCTCTTGTTCCAAGCTGGTTTCAGGATTTGCAGGTTTCTCTATTATAGGCCAGGATGTTGACCTATTTTTATTGATCTTGAGGAGGATTCCTTGTGCCTCCTGGACTTGAATGTCTGTTTCCTTCCCCAGATTAGGGAAATTCTTTGCTATAATTTGTTCCAATGTACCTTCTGCTACACACATGCTCTCTTTCTTTCTTTCCTCTTCTGGGATCCCAATTATTTTAATATTGTTTTACTTTATGGTATCACTGATTTCTCATATTTTCCCTTCATGATCCAGTAATTGTTTATCTCTCTTTTTCTCGGTTTCTTTATTCTCCATCACTTTGTCTTCCATATCACTAATTATCTCTTCTGCTTCATATATTATACCAGTTAGAGTCTCCATTTTTTATTGTATCTCATTAATTGCCTTTTTAAAATTTCAACTTGATTAGATTTTAGTTCTTCTATTTTCCAAGAATGGGGTTCTCTAGTGTCTTCTCTGCTGTTTTTCAAGCCCAGCTAGTATCTTTATAAACATTATTCTGAACTCTAGTTCCAACATCTTACTTATGTTCATACTGAGTAGGTCCCTGGCAGTGAGTATTGCCTCTTGTTCTCTTTTTCAAGGTGAGTTTTTCCATCTTGTCATTCTTGCAGAAAGTGGTTAGTTTTCTATTTGTAGGATTGCAGCTATTCTTCTCTTACATCTCCAGTTGAGTTCGCAGGTGTTCAGAATGATTTGATAGCTATCTAGCTGAGTTCCTGAAACCAGACAAAACTAAGGTCTTCTACATCTCTGCCATCTTGATTGTTTCTCTCTCTGCTCCATTTTAAAGAAATGCCCTGTCACCTCTGAAACAGAGAGTGAACCTCCAAAGTGACATAGGTTAAAAGATTATCTGATCCTTCCTTTTTTTTTTTTTTAACATTTGAGGCTACTGAGTCTGAAATAAGTTAAATGGAAATAACTTGGATTTGGAATCAGATCCCCAAGCTCTAATATCAGCCAAGCACTTACAAGCTGTGTGACCTTTTCCAAATTACTTAACCTCCCCAACCCTATTTCTTCATCTATAAAGAAAAAAAATGATATTTACCTTGGAGATAAGTTTGTAACCAAACCAAGTAATGCAATGCTATGTGTATAAAAAGCCTACTTTGGAAATAATAATAATAACTGATTTCCTATAAAGCATATAAAAGGTATTTCACTAAAGAAGGAATTATCCTTTTGGTAAATGATACTAGGACAATCACTTATCCATATGTGAAAACAATGGATTTTGTTCCATCCTGTGTATTATATAAAATAATTATTCGAAATGGATAACAGACCTAATGTAGAGTCCAAAAACAATAAGTTTCTAAAATAAAACTTTTGAGAAAATATTTATGAATATTTAGTTAGATAAAGATTTCTTAACACTATTTAAAAAGTATAATCCATAAAACAAATTGATAAACTGACTTTATTAAAATTCAAAACACTGCTCTAGAAAAATATTATTAGAAGAATAAAAGACAAGCTACAAATGAATAGGAAATATTTGCACTCATATATCTGATAAAAACTTGTGTTTATAATATGAAATAATAGGAAATCAAACTAATCTGTTTAAATGGGCAGACTTAGACACTTCAAGGAAGACAAGTGGATGGCAGTTAGACCCATGAAAAAATGCTTAACAATATTAGTAATTAGGAAAATTACCACTATACACCCATTTGAATGTTTACAGTTGAGTAGATTGACCAGGCTGTGGAAATAATGGAACTCTTGTGTACTTCTTGTATAAATGTAAAATGGCGCAATCCTTTTGGAACAAGTTTGGCAAAAATGCCTGAAAATGTTAAACATATACATACTATACAGTCCAGCCTTTTGACTCCTAGATATTTACACAAAAGATGTGAAAGTCTGTGTCTATGCTGAAGTTTGTAATAGCCTTAAACTGAAAGCAGTCCAAATGTCCATGCATAGGTGACTAGATGAACAAATTATGGAATATATATACAATGGAATACTAGTCAGTGATGAAGTGATTAAACTATAGATACACATAAACATGGATAAACCACAGGTAATTATTCTGGGTAAACCAAGACAGGAAGAAAGAGTGGCAAATATAAAATTCTTAAAAATGCAAACAAATTAATAGGACAAAAAAAAATGGATCAGTGTTTCCCTAGAAATACAAGCATTAGAGTCAGGGAAGTTTTGGGAGGGAGGAATTCCAATCAGGCATGAGAAAACTTTTAGAGATAATTGACATGTTCACTTTACTGATTGTGATGATGGTTTCTCAGATACATACATATGTCAAAACATCAAATTATATACTTTATGTGCAGTTTGTTTTATGTCAAATACATTTGAATAAAACTGTTAAAAATAAATTTAAAAAACATACTAAGACAGCATGAATTAAAATTGCAGAAAGCAAATAAAAGTTAGAATATAAATTATATGTATATTTTAAATATCTGTGTAGTGTTTTAGCGGGGACCAGTGTCCAGAACTTCCTGCTCTTATTCATTTTCTTAGTGATATTAACTCTCTCATTTCACCATGCTAATTTATAGCTTAAAAGACATACAGTACTTTGAGATACAGTCATCTCAGTTAGAAATGTCATCCACCTAGGACACCAGAATTCATTTTATTTTGAATTCTGTTAGTCTAAGTCTATCCTTCCAGACCCCAGAATTAATGATCTTCCTTTCCCATGGATATATCTGAAAATAGCTGAAGAATGCCATATTTACACTTCTAAAGCCATCCCTTCTATGATAAAAACATACCCAGTTTATTCTGTTGTTTCAAGATATTATTTGATCCTATTCATCTCACTCAGGAGTCCCCTGAGTTTGTTAGTGTCACTCTTAAAGTATGGAATCCAAAACTGGAAGCAATAATCCGGATTTAATGTGATCAGTACAGAGCACTAGGAGACTATAATCATCTTTGCTCTGAACCATACAACAGCCCGAGATTGGATTACCTTTTTTAGCAATAGTGTCATGCTGTCAGTTCCTATTGAACTAGAGGCTAAATAAAACTTCATGTTTTTCTTTTTCAGTAGAACTGCTACAAATCCTGTTTTTCCACTTTTTATTTATATAAAACCAACTGCTTGAACCTAAATGTAGGGATTTATATTTGTTCCTTTGAAATTACATCTTGTCTTATGTTTCTCATTTCTGTCAATCGAGATCATTTTGAGTCCAGTCCTCCTATCTACTATATTTATAGTTCCTCTCAGTTTTTAGGTAATTTCCAAATATCATACATAACATTTTACTTTATGTGAATTCCTTAGGCCTTGTATTCCCCTCTAGCTACCAATTTACCTTTCACCCTCATGTCATAATTATAGTAGGTGCATAGTATTTACTTCCCTTCATACCTTTCTTTAAAGAATCATCTCTTCTATAGAATGGGAAGTTTAGCAAACCACTTCTCCACTAGAGAAAATATGATGTATACTGATCAATCTGAATACTCTATTTCAAGGCTACAGAGATTGGTTTGTGGATGGGCCCATTAACCATCCTGGGCCAGTCAGAATCCTCTGCAAGAGTTTTATGCCAAATCAAATGTAGAATACATTTGTGGTCACACCACAATAACTGAGAGAATGTGACCATTCGACCTACCAGGACAATGAAAATCTGTTGGTATTAGGATAGCATAAAACCAATTCATAGTTAGAGGAGATTGGATGAAAAAGGGAACTGTGAAAATTTGTGTTAACCTTTGGATCCAGCTATAACTTGGTCACAATCATGCCTTAACATCCTTGTAATGTTGCCTACCTAATTCTGTTTCTATATGAACTACTTTGATTTGGATGTTATATAACTTTACTTTTTGCTATTAATAATAAGAGTAATATTTTTTATTGTAGAATAAGTACAAAGTATGGAAAAGCTAAATTTATATATATGTATATATGTATAATACCATATTATAGATATATCTTTAAAATATTACTTCTTATTCCACCAAGTCCTCCATGAGTAAGTACTTTCTATTCATTAACTCTGTGTTGTGGAGAGTCAAATGAATGTTAAATATAGTAGACATAGTCTGCTCTCCTAGAACCTAAAATTCTAAGTAAGCTTTGCACATGGCATACCTTGAATATATATTTTTGCAATTCATCACTCAAGGAAGTCTCTTTTCTTTCTTTCGTTCTTTCTTTCTTCTTAAAAATGAAGTAATATATACTCAAAACTTCTTATTTCCTAGTTACTTTACTGTATTTTACTATCATCTATGCTCTTGAAGTTATTGATACCTGTATGATGGAACTATTAAGTAATATACTATCATGCATCCCTTTCCAACTTTCATTCAATGACTTCATGATGGATGGAATCATCCATGATGGGAGTATTTGCACCATAGACATTAACAAGCACTATATATCAAGTCTCCCTCCTACCCACCTGGTTATGAATAGTTTATCAGCACACCAAGTAGTAGAGTAAAAGAAACAGAAAGAATTAAATGCTGCCACGTGCCTTT